>CAIGRO010208733.1:0-10388 GCA_903798355.1 Fraxinus baroniana
TGGTCAGAAATATATTGTATACGGCAATAAAAATTTTAGATAGGTTGTGTTGTAATTAGTTTATTATAGTTTCGCTCTTTAATTATTACTCATTTTTAGATAGGTTGTGTTGTAACACATTCTAATGTTGTATTGATTCAATAATTTATAATAAAATTATCAATTTTTATGCAATTTCAAAATTTGTTCACAAAGTGTCATTTTCAATTTTTACGGTCAATTACTATATATAACTATTAAAAAAAAAGAAAAAAAAGGTTTACGGCAACGTTTGAAAAACGCTGCAAAATGAGGTTTACCGCAACATTTAAAAAACGTTACAAAAGGGGGTCTACTACAACGTTTAAAAAATGCTGCAAAAGGGGATCTATTGCAACGTTAAAAAAGCGATGCAAAAGGAGGTCTATTACATCGTTTAAAAATGCTGTAAAAGGGTTTTTCGCAAAGGTTAATAAACATTGCAAAAAGTTTTCCCTCAACGGCAACACCGATCTTTGCAACATACGCTAAAATGCTGCAAAAGGTCTACCGCAGCATTTTTTGACTGCTGCAAAAGGTCTTTTTTGGTGTAGTGTTATTCCCTTGCTTAAAGGATTATCCAAAATGCTTTTTCTTCTTTTTCTTTGCATTAGTTTCCATCACATTAGCCTTTACTTAAGGTATTTTGCTTCCAATTCTTTTGTCCGACTTTTCTCAATAATTACAGTTACTTGAAAGGTTTCAAGGTTTCATTTAGAAACATATTCTCTGTGTGAATGTCATGAAGAAGAACCTGTTATTCTTATACTTTACTAATCACGATTTTAGAATCTACTATTTTGTAGTCTAGAAACTTGTTGACTATGAATTTATAATTTCGACATCTTCAATCTTATATTTTTTCCTCAATGATTCCCATAACTCTTTAGCAACATGGCGCTAGACACATTGTATAATGTATTGTCCATTAATCTATTCATTATGTTAAATAAAAAAAAAAATCTATTCATTATGTAATTCTTACATAGAAAATCTAAATGTTTCCATGCATCCAATGCAAACGTCGTTGCCCTATTATTTTTCCCTTCTTGCACGAGAGCATCTTCAGTCAAGAATTTAGCCAAATTTAGTGTTTGAGAATAAATAACATTTTTTATTGCCATCTTTTGAAATCAACCCCACTAAATCTTTCTGATTCCTCATCATGTGGAAATGAAGGATGAACAGTAGTATGGAGAACAGTAACCGAAGGAACAACAACCGGATGAACATCGATTGTAGTATTAAAGATAGCCATTTTTGTTACAACATAGAAGATAAGCAAATTCCAAATTTTAACAGAAATTCAAGAAGGTGTAGAAGAGTTAAACTGAAAAACGGATTTCAATTTGACCGGAACCAAGAATTTAATAATGAATATCACAAACAAAAAAATCATCTTAAGATTCTTGGTAAATATGCAATAAGCTAGTGATATCCTTTATTAAAGTAAATAAATAACACATACAAACTTACCCGAATTTGGTTGTCCTAACAATGCAAAGGACTATATAAGAAAGGTATCCAGATGTTGATTAATTTTCCTTGTTAAGGTTTGAAACTCTAGTTTTAAAGTTTTGACCACAACCTAGGTTAGGGGGTCGTTAGACCGTATCTTGTTATTGAAAAATAGAGACAAACTCTGAATAGATTATTTGCATGCTACGTCCATGCATGTATCTTTTCGAGATATGCAAGAGTGGTTGAAGCAGACATTTCAAAAGGATAGCATCGAAGATATATTGGTCAAGTCAATTTTGTTTGTACGAGCCATTTTCCTTGGCTAATAATAATTTCAATTTTGTACTTATTCCCCGTTGTGAATATAGTAAGTGTATTTGGATGCATATGTTTGGAAAGAATGCATAACTGATCTTCGACCAAACAAGAGACATACTGATATCGAATAAAGCATTGCGTATATTAAAATATTTAATACAAAATTGAATCTCATTGCGATGCCGTATTGACTGTATAAAATCCACTTTAAACTGATCAAACACACAACACTAAAAATTCATCCATCCCTCTATTATTATGAATAGGAATTACATCTACAAATATACCTTTCACTTTTTCACGAAAAGTGAAATAAAAGAAACTGTAAAAAGTAAAAATAAAAAGATCAACAATTTCATTTGCCCATTTTTGGTATCAGTCCTTCAAAAATTGGAACACTTAGAACAAGAATATAAAGGGAAAGAACACCTTGTCCAAACATTTCTTCAATACTTCTTCCACTAATAAGCCCTTTCACTCCACCGATAAAGCACCCCAGATTCAATAGAACTAGCAGTGATAAGGGTAACATGAACATTTTTGCACCTTGGAAGTCAAATTTTCCTTTCTCGTATTTTTCGAGTTTTTCTTGGTCAATGGCTTTGTTCGTCAGACGGAAACTAGCTTTAGCTACGCCTATCCACTTCATGAGAACATCGAGGCATCCAAATAAGCAAGCAGTTACTGATTTTATCATCCAGATTCTTTGTTCATTCCACCATGTCCGAACTGAGCCACCACTGGAAAGGACTTCATATAAATGTTGAAGAAGGGATGATACAAACACAGTTGCAAATGCAGCAAACCAAAGGTCTGTGACCTGAAACAGTAATTTACAAAGCTTAGAACACGATCTCTAAATAAATGAAATAGATTTATGTAAATTTATGAAACTCGAGTAAATAAGCCTATGGGAGTTCTTTACTCCTTGTCTAGGAGTAGCTTCCCTGAGGGCATCTCTCAGAATGAATAAGCCCTCCTCATAAGCAGCGCCTAGAATAAGTCTTTCTATCCTTAGGTGCTCTCTGGCACACTGGTGAAATTGGGATCTCGGATAATTTAGAGTCGGCTATCTGAACCTGTAATATTATGTAAATAAATAGCTTTGAAGTACCTAGACAAATTTTACCTTAGGAAATAGGGGAATTCCAAATAGGAAGCATAGCTGAGGAACGACGCCATATAACAGGC
The DNA here is from genome assembly GCA_903798355.1 of Fraxinus baroniana. Classification (NCBI taxonomy): domain Eukaryota; kingdom Viridiplantae; phylum Streptophyta; class Magnoliopsida; order Lamiales; family Oleaceae; genus Fraxinus; species Fraxinus baroniana. Next base: position 2,989 of record CAIGRO010208733.1, read on the forward strand.
AGGCGACGGAGAAAAAATGCGTAAATGCAAAGTATCCATAGCACATACTTTGAAGAAGAGACATTCTAGACACCCCATAAGTGAGAGGGCTGAATTTTGAAAAGCCTACTTGAACCAATCCAGAAGCCCATTTCATTAGTTGAACCAAGGCATCCTTCATGTCAATGGTTGTGCAACCAAGAAAACATGGCCTTTTCGGATAAAGATAAACCGATTTCCATCCTTTACAGTGCAAAAGATAACCAGTGAATGTGCTCTCCAGCAAACATTCATAAGAATAACCAATCTGTAATCATACAATTAGCAACAAAATTCATTCAATTTTGATTATCAAAGAATTAGGAAAAACTAATTGAAGTTTGCTAAATTAACTTACTTCTTTCCCCCATTTCGTGTTTTTTTCGAAAGTGCAGGAGGCAAGATTCTTCGCCTCTTCTAAAGTTGCATCTGATAAATTTTCCCTTCCCTTGATAACTTTCTCTCCTTTTAGTGCTTTTAGTGAAGTAATAAATTTGCTAGAGAGGCCAAAATTCTCTTCTGGCTCATCAAGATATTCATCTATCCAACATTAAAAAATAATATTGTAATAATTTTCTCCTAATTCAATCAATCATATATATTCATGGAATACTTAAATCGACTCCACAAGAAAAATTCATATGGGAATAAAACCTTCATTATTGGGGCAACCATATAAGGTCTTCTTCTTCAAATAATAGCCGGTACCCGCGCAAACAGTGCCATTTATCCCATCCATGCCTTGGTACTTAGTCTATACACATAAATGTAATCTGATTATTTTTCTGTAAAGCTCGAATCAGTAAAATTATTTAAAAGTAACTTTTTGTCTCTACATCTAAAAGATGAACTCTATTTGTACCTTGTAAGCGGATCTTGCTTGGCCATCATAAATATCATTCTTGCTGACATTGTAGAATATTTGAGGATACTGTATATAAGCGAGAGAGCTTGATATCTTGGGATCAAGATGGAAGCACATTGCTTGTTTTGCAGAGGAAGGATCATTGCAATACATGTCACAATCTAATACTAGTGCGTATGGTGCATTGCTCATTATCCCAGAAACTCGAAGCTGCAATAGCACAAGAAGCGAAATACGTTATTTTTGCGTTATATATGTTAAGTGGAGGATGTTCGAAGTCAAATCTCACGTCGCTTAAATACAAGGAGCAGCACAAGCCTTCGTTATTGTTTTTCATATATATTTAAGCGACGTGGGATTTGGCCTTAAACAAATTCTAATTAGATGCTGGCTTGAGCGATCAATCTTGAAATTCGACTGCTGCATACAAGAGAATTGAGGGCTCCTGCTTTGAAGCGATGAGGGTATGAAGGTCTTCTCTCTCGCGATACATAAACAAGAAGAGGCATCTTTGATTTATCCTCTAGTCCTTCATTGATCTTAGAATCATAGATCACCTGCAATAAATTCAAGCATTTCAACTTTTATTTTCAATTTATTTTTTATTTCTTATTTACAAGTAAAATAAATTATGTGCTTAAATGGTAAAGCATAGATTACTTTAAAAAATAAAGCCCTGTTTGAGCCAAATTATTGTAGAATGAGAATGAAAAATATAACCGTTATTGGGGCCTACACAAGAAATAAAAATTTTGAATTTAAATGTTGATGTGATGGATAATGATCATAATTTTCATTTTAATGAGATAATAAGGTAGCTCAAATAGGACCTAAGTTACATATTTTCAAATTTTGATCAACAAAAAAATTATTTAATTTTAAAATTTATATATTTTTATAAGTAATTTTTTTTTTTAATCTTAACCATACATGCACTCAAAAATCTGAATTCAATTACCATAGCACTTAATTTAAGTCATATCTAAGTATATATTGAATTTTATTTGAATATTTATCAAGTGGCAAAAAGTCAAAAAACTAGAACTTCAGAACAAGAACTTATTTTAAATATGAACAATTTGCATAACATCCTAATTCTTTATCCACGCCTTGCATAGACTGTTAGTATAAATATTATTCTTATTGTTAATTGATTTTAAAAATTATACTTTCATATAAGATATTTATGGACATGTAGATATGTAAAATTCAAAAATAGTGTAGAGTTAATACGTACCTCAACGTGTGGGGGTCGATCGGACCTGACGGAGGCCTCGACCTCGGCAGCTTTTTCCACATTTCTCTTGAAGGATTCATATTTTGACTGCATAATACTTGACAACTTAATACATGCATATTTTCAAAAATTAACTAATGAAATGAAATGCTATTCGGCACAGTGACCTGGAGCACGTTTGTGATGTATTATCTTAAGAGGAATGCTGCTCCAGTTACAGAAATTTTATTTATGTAAAAATAACAAACTACACACAATAGGGATGAGCCCCATTTTTTATAATAATATTTTACTCGCACATGGCCCACCCCATGTGAGTATTCTATCATTTAACTTATATATGTTGACTTATTTTGAATGGTGTTAACAAAAGTTAAGTAAAAAAAAAAAAGGTTCTATTTATTATTTTTTTTATAGAAAAATGATCTAGATTTATAGGAAGTTACTGAAAAGTAAATTGTAAATGAAGTTCTCCATTAAAAAATTTCAAGAAAAAAAGGGCCCACAAAAATAATTACCTTTATACTTTGTTCCTCAGCCTTGAATTCTCGACTCCAAAGAAGCCTTTCAGCATCTCCCAACCATGAAAAATATGCCTCTGGACATCTAGTCTTGATTTCATATTTCCTACAAAATGGAATCCATGACCTAGCAAATTCACACGCCTCCTTGATAGCATACAGTGTCACGGCGGCGCCACCATCATCCGAAAGATAAACCGCCAGTTTCTCCGCCGGATAATCCAGCGCCATGGCCGACAACACCGTGTTCATCACCTCCACCACTGGCTCCTTTGTAGGATCCGCCGTGCATACAAACACATCCACCCCGGGTAACTTATCATCCCTCGGAAGATTCTCCCGCACCACCGTCCGGACCACCGGCCGCCACCGAAAAGGTTGCGTTAACGCCCAAATAAAGGTGAAAATCATTTCAGAAATCGTAATAAACGTCCACGAAACGAAAGGTACACTGCCATGCAAGAGATTCGAGATTCTGTAATAAAGTAGGGCTGATATGGCTATTGCATGAAAAAACATATGAACCCTACTGAGAATGGCACGTGGCTTCTGAATTTCGCATGTATGAAGAGGAGGAGCTTCCATTTTTCTCCCTGCAGTTAAACCATAACTTGCGTGAAGAGCGCCGGCAGCCATTTTGGTTTCTTGAAAACTTCTTTTTTTTTGCAGTATAATTGATTATTTTAGTTGATGTTTATATAGGATTACTTAAGTGCCAGAAAACAAATATGGGAACATTTTAATGTTCAACCTTGTTAGCATACTTTGGTTTCATCTGCTTTGAGAACTTGGCTTACGGAACCTTTTGCAATAAAAAATTATAAGTTGTTAATAATTAGTTCGTAATTAAGGATAGTTTCGTTTTCTTGGATCTTACAATGTGATAGACAAATGATGCTTGTAAATGTCGTAATCTAGCAATTGATGATATGATTTGTTTAATGAACCTTTGATACACATTTGCTTGGAAGAGTAACCAAGCACCAATAAAATAAGATTGGCTTATTAGCACAAAACGTCATACGTTTGATCTTTAGTGTGCAAAACGTTCTTACGTTTCAATTTTTTGTATTTTCGCCCATATTTCCACCTTTCATTGCGGAAAATATCATTATCCTAAATTTTCATCCATTTTATCTATAAAAATTTATGAAATGACAAATGTATCCTCTTATTTAAATAAAGCAAAAGGAAAAAATGAAAACAATAAAGAACTAATTGCAACGATATGCTCAAATTTTTCAAAAATTACAAATTAGTTCCAAAACAAATAATTAAAAATCAAAACCAAAAACAAAGATAACTTCATCCTCTTCCCCCATCTCACCCCAACCATTTTTCAATACCACTTAGACCTCAGTAGAATAATTATAAATCCCCTTCACCAGAATCAACATTTTCTTTATTGTTTTTTGTTTCTTTTTGTTTTATTTAAATAAGAATGTATATTTGTCATTTCATAGATTTTTATAGAGAAAACGGATGAAAATCGAGAAAAAATATGTTTTCCGCAATTAAATGTGGAAATATGGGTGAAAATATAAAAAAAAATTAAACATATAGACGTTTTGTACACTAAAAACCAAACTTAGGAATGTTTTATGCTAATAAGTCAATAAGATTCATTATTCTGAAACATTTCATGGTATATCAACTACGTAAAGGATGTGAAGTTATTCAAAATAGTTGTTTCAATTCCAAATGTTATATACTACCCCTGTTTGGTATACATTAAAATTTTCATTTTCATTCTTTTACTCTATTTTTTTTACTCATTTTCAGGGTGTGTTTGAGCTACATTATTTTGCAATAATAGATTGATGGAGAATGTATGGTTGAAAAAGAAGAAAAAAATTATTGATGTGATGAGAAATATTATTTTATTGAAAAATGTATAGTTGAGAATTAGTAGACTAATGAGAATGAGAATACTAATGTGGTTCAAACAGAACTCAATCATAAATTTTTCAATAAAATAATATTTTCCATAACATCAATAATTTTTCCTTCTTTTTCAACCACACATTCTCCATCAATCTACTATTCCAAAATATATTATTTCAAAATAATGTGGCTCAAACGCACTCTAAATATATAATTGCACATTTCATGAGTGGCATCAGCAAATACCCCTGTTTGAGCCATATTAAAATTTTCATTCTCATTCTTCTACTCATTTTCAACCATAAATGCTTCAATAAAATAATATTTTTCATCACATCAATAATTTTTCCTTCTTTTTCAAACACACATTCTCCATCAATCTACTATTTCAAAATACATTCTTTCAAAATAATGTGACTTAAACACACCCTAAGTCCTTGTTTGATTTAGATAAAAATTAGATTTTTAGTATATTTTAATGTAATCTACTTGTAACTTATCTCGTCCGGCTAACGTAGGTACAGAGCTCATACCTCAGGCCGGCCAATTGTCTACTTACCTAGCCACCAACTTCCAAATATATTTAAGTCAATTAAAATAATACCCCCTATCGTTCATCTATTTTGTACAATATTCTCTTAAACCTTTCATTTTAGGATGATATCCCCTTGTATCAGCCAAATTGGAGGAATACAACATTTTCGTTCATTTTCTCCCTAAAGCCTTGTAATATAATGTATCCTCCTATTTAAATATAAAATATAAAAAAAAAATGAAGAATTAATTGCAATCATAATCCATAAATTTTAAAAAAGTGCAAACGAATCTCACTTAAAACAAAAAATAAAAAAAATATTCAATATCCCGAATGTAAACATGCGAAGATACATTAAAGGTGTGTTTGAGCTACATTATTTTGGAAGAATGTATTCTGGAATAGTAGATTGATGGGGAATGTGTGGTTGAAAAAGAAGAAAAAATTATTGATGCGATGAAAAATATTAAAATATTGAAAAATGTGTTGTTGAAAATGAGTAGAAAAATGAAAATGAAAATTTTAATGTGTACCAAACAGGGGCTAAATCACAAGAATATCAATTGAATCATGAAAATATTGAAAAATGTATTGTTGAACACGAGTAGAAAAATGAAAATGAAACTTTTAATGTGTACCAAACAGGGGCTAAATCACGAGAATATCAATTGAATCATGTAAAACATATACAATTATCTCCAATGCCATAGGATCGTACAATGATTTAACTTTGCTAAATTGGTATTCATTTTTCTAAATGTCAATATAAGTCATACATCAATTCAATTACTGACCAATTAATTGAAAAACATCAAACACGTAGCAATCATTCAACAACAATAAACATTAAAGCCCCCGTTTACCAACCATTATTTGAATTTTTATTTTTATTTTTTTTGTATACATACTCATTTTCAACCACACATTCAAGTAATAAAATATTATGCACGTAAATTCAAAATTTTTTCTACTTTTTAAACACTCATTTTCTTAAACATTTAAGCCCCTATTTGGCAAACATTATTTGAATTTTTTTTTTTAAATGCTCATTTTCAATTACAATTCAAATAATAAAATATTCTGCACAAAAATTGTCCTACTTTTTAAACACTCATTTTCCTAAAATTACTATTCAAAATATTATTTGGCACAAATAATGGCCATCAAATCGGGACTAAATGTCAAACTATATAAATTAGAATAAATCTTAATGTACTGAAGAAGTTTTTACATAATGTTTACCTATTCTCACGTGAGTGGGACTCATGCGGGACCCATTATAATAAAAGATTGCCAAAAAATCCCACTCACCCCCTCCTATTGTGAGGTATCAATGGGAGGGGGGGGGTTCGTGAACTCCCCACTTGTACCTAAAGCCCAACTCATATAAATTAATATAAAATTTTATAAAGTAGGGTTTAAAGTTATCATAGCATCTATATAACTACTCAAGTATAGTGCTTATAAAATTTCATAAAGCAGGGTTTTTTGTTTCTTTTTATTTTATTTAAATAAGAAGGTATATTTGTCATTTCATAGATTTTTATAGAGAAAACGGATAAAAATCGAGAAAAGAAATATGTTTTCCGCAATTAAATGTGAAAATATGGGTGAAAATACAAAAAAAAAATCGAAACATATGGATGTTTTGTACACTAAAAACTAAACTTAGGAATGTTTTATGCTAATAAGTCAATAAGATTCATTATTCTGAAACATTTCATGGTATATCAACTACGTAAAGGATGTGAAGTTATTCAAAATAGTTGTTTCAATTCCAAATGTTATTTACTACCCCTGTTTGGTACACATTAAAATTTTCATTTTCATTCTTTTAATCATTTTTTTTTACTAATTTTCAGGGTGTGTTTGAGCTACATTATTTTACAATAATAGATTGATGGAGAATGTGTGGTTTAAAAAGAAGAAAAAATTATTGATGTGATGAAAAATATTATTTTATTGAAAAATATGTTGTTAAAAATGAGTAGAAGAATGAAAATGAAAATTTTAATGTCTACCAAACAGGGGCTAACTCACAAGAATATCAATTGAATTATGTAAAACATATACAATTATCTCCAATGCCATAGGATCGTACAATGATTTAACTTTGCTAAATTGGTATTCATTTTTCCAAATGTCAATATAAGTCATACATCAATTCAAAAATAGAGAATGGACTTAATTCACCTTTGCCCACAAGCTGTTGGGCAAGAATGAAAGCAAGAATTTTCACATCTGGTAGAAAAATGTGTTGTTAAAAATGAATAGAAAAATGAAAATGATAATTTTAATGTCTACCAAACAAGGGCTAACTCACAAGAATATCAATTGAAT
>CAIGRO010208776.1:0-11769 GCA_903798355.1 Fraxinus baroniana
TGATTTGTATTATTTTTAGAATGACAAGTCGGCTGTAATTATACTTACCTTGTATAGCATTTTCTCCATTTCTATATAATGAGAAGAAACCCTACTGAAAGGGCATTCAGACCAATTGACAGTCTTTTGAACCTTTTGTCACTTGAAACTAAGTTATATGTGGGTAGCAATGAGCTCATTTTATTTGTATTCATGTCGGAAGCCTCGACGTTTCTGAATATCAATAGTCATAAAATGGCTCGTTGCTATGCCTTTTTCAGTTGTATTGTATTGTATTGAAGATTTGATCTTCAGGGTCCAATGGGCAAGAATAATATTAGTACCAGAACTTTCCTTCATTGTATGCTGAATGCAGTTTTTTAATCAAGCCACTACAAGGGTAGAGATGTAGAGTATTCATTAATACTAATAGAAAAATAAAACGTGTACAAAATTATACAAAGTTAAGAAAGAGTATATAATCTAATTTCCAACCAATGAAAGTAAAAAAGCATAGAAAGTAACTAGTCTAGTACTTTGGAATCTAAAGACAAAAATCCTACGTTGTATCTCGCAAACCCTGTTCGTGCTTGTTGTGTCATACTTCAAGTTAGGTGCTTTGTTGACTCTTCTTCCTTGACCAATATCTGATAGTTCTTTAATTTGCCCAATTTTGTCTTGGTTTTCCAATATTTTGAATCATTTGATCTTTTTTATTTTTAGCTCTTCCTGGAAAGACATTAGTATTGTCCCTTTTCAAATTTTCTGTTTCCTGAATATATTAGCATAAAACCATAAATTTTCCATTCTCATTTTTGACTAATCTAGTATCTTGTTAAACGCCCTCAGGCCATTTCCTGCCATCTATTTAATACTTTGTTCAGCTGTGAAAATTTTGATATCAGGATTTAGTCTTCGCTATTTTAGTCTTAATATAGGTAAAATGTTCTTTAATGAATTTCATAATTGCAGAAATATGGTGCTCGATCAACTCTCTAATCTACAACATGTACCAAGCGTTCCATTTCAAACAATGCCTCCCACTGCAAGAGTACCAGAAGGGGTAAGTAGTTTCCATTACCTCCCTGATGTGTGTTTCTGGGTATGTTTTACATTCGTTTCCTTTCACATATTCTGATCTCCCTAGAAATCTTTCAAGTACCAGGGCGGAGAAGACATGGAAACGAGCAAAACCTCAAATTTGGAATGGTGAAGGATATGCATCGGACGGTGATGAGGATGCTATACTAATTGAAGATTAGATATATTATGCCTTTTGTTCGAAAGATTAAAGAGTGTCCTTGACTTGAAAGTCTTTGGGATTTCTTGGAAGATTTGCTATAATTGGCTAAGCTTAGAAGTTACCTTTAAGTAAGTTCTTTTAACAAACTTGTTTAAACCTTTTTAGTATTTTTTTTTTTTATTTTTTGTTAGATTTTTATTTCAAATACTTGGTAAAAAAGTAATTTTACTTAATTTTTCTTTAAAAAAAAATTCCCAACATGATCTATATTGAATTCAAGATATGTCAATTTGAATGAGCTGGTGATTATTATACAACGTGCTTAACTTAATTAGTATGCAACTATATGGAGATTGTTTTGGAATTTCAATTGGACTATCCCCTCCAAAATAAAAATTGGCAATACTGACTTTCAGAAACATAGCCCTTGTTGTCCCTTTTTTTCAATTTTTTTTCTCAAAACTCATTTTCAACCACGCATTCACACTAAAATATTGTGCACGTAAATCCCAAACTTTTTCCTACTTTTTAATCACATATTTTCCAAAAAATCACAATTCCAAAATTATTTTCCCCCAAAAACTCTTTTAAAAAGGGAGACAAAGAGGGGCTTAATTGTTATGACAACAGTGCCTAAAGTTATTCAGAAGTTAATTCTTTTTCTGTTTGTTAAGCATTAATTATACGGGGGTATTTAACTGTGCTGTATCATCATATGTTAATCATATCCTTCAAAGTGCTTCATGGGCTACATCTGGACACCTATACTAGTAAGTTTGTAAAAATAGTGACCTTTTTTTACTTGTAATGATACAATTCTTAGTTTTTTTGTTTTTTTTTTCAACTAGAAATATTGTACGTCTTTTGATATTGTTATTATCTCTAGATGTGTAAAATTGGATGCATAATTTATATAAGACCCGTTTCTTATAAGATTTACGGATCAAGCACACTAAAGACACATTTTTCTTGAAAACATGGAATGCAGCAATATAGGAAGAGATGTAAGAACTGAAATAGTATATGAAATGCTAGCCCTCTAAATCAGAGAAAAAACAAGTGAATTTATTGATGCATTTAATGCCTGCCTTATGTGACATAGCACTAAATTTGTCAAATTAATTTTCATTTGGAAAAGAGAACAATAATATGAATATCGACCATTGAAAGCCTCCATTGATCCTTACTATAAACTTCCATTCTCAGAAGACAATTCTTGATATTATATGATTAAAAAAAGACTGCCTATGCGCACTTTGAACTTAAAACATAATTTGATATCAAGAATTTATGATTTCATTCTTACTTTTCTCAGTGGGAACTGATGTAGATTGGTAGTATGCACAAAGCACCAATAATTGTAAAATAATCCTACATACGTGCATTGTTGTTACCTCCAGCAATTGATAAAAAGGAAGGAGTTTCCTGGAAGTTATATTAATTGTTGGGTATCAATTTTAGAATTTTGTTGGAGCCAAGGGATTAGAAATAATAATTTTGGAATATGTAACGAAGTTCCTTTCTATTTAATTCTAAAATGGTTCTATGAAAACCAAGTAACTAATTAATGGCAAATTCTCTATAAGAGTATTCATAAAATAAATATGTTTAAATAACCCATTCACATTATTTTTGGAAGTGTATATACATTTGGGAAATTGTGAGAGTTTCACTCTCCAAACTTACCTTTTATACTAGATATTTATTTCCAATCGTTACTTATGGGTTGGTTGTGCTTACGTGCTAGATGTCGGGGTTGTCAAACGTGTACACTTTGAATACATGTTATCAAACTTGTAAACTTACCTTTTAGTACACTCTATTTCTTTCTTCTATGGTAAAAGGATATCTAATATAATCATAACAAAACATGTATTCAAATTTATTTAGATATATGTTGAACAAATTAAACACTTCAAATATACTTAATCAATGCATCTTACCTTTATAGATGTCATATTAGCCGCTAATTTTTTTCTTCGTGTGACAATAAGACACAATGTAGGACTCTTGCTGTTGGAGGCCTCATTTTAACCCCTTTTTCTATATTATTGGTGGTTTGTAATGTATACGTTATATTAGTTGACCACTTACTTGCAATACGTAATGTGGCTAGAGAACTCAACATTACAGTGTCGTAGCTCATTTCATTTAGAGCTGATTTGAGGTCCAGTATTTTGATTGAGAACGTGTAATTAAAAAATAAATAAAAGTTTTGGGCTTGCTTGTAATATTATTTTGTTGAAGAATGTGTAATTGAAAATAAAAGAGAGAAAAATATATTTTGAAAATAATTGGGTCCAAACAAGGGCTTAACATTTAAATCGCTTGACATTGGTGAGATAGTAAAGTTAAATACTCATAAAATAGGTGCGTTTGGATATAGATGGTAATGGACGCGTCTACAATCATTTCTTTAGTTTTGCTGGTTAGGCGCGTTCATAATGACTATGTGCACGACTAGGATTCACAAATGTGTTTCAATATTGAGATTTAGAATTTGCTATTTATTTCTTTGCATCGGCAAAAATTGTGTTGGCAGAAACATTAAATATTTTCGATATGCTTAAAAGTTACATTTTTATTAATGTTAGACCTATGTTAGGCAAAATGAGTAACATAAAAGTAATTTGGACTTACTTCTAAGTATAATCAAACATTTAAATACAATCTGGTTATTGTGATAATTTCCGTTTCTCTAAGTTGAAGTATCGTTATTTTTGGACTCAGGGATATTTCAAATGAAGTCAAAGTAGTCGATATGACAGATGAACTTCGTGAAAGATGAATTCCCCTTCATAAATTGGGGTCTCTGGTCAAGTGGCGATTTAATGTCACTTATCAATCAATCCCACAAGGCCAGGTACTTTGTACTCTCTTTGCTGATGTTTCTCTCTCCTTCAATTTCCTGCGTGATTTCTGTCCTGGATATAGTAGAGTACTCAACAAGCTTACTTTTTACACGAGAGGAGTATTCGTGCTTACAATGGGTAACAAGCTGTGAAAATATTAATGGTTATCTCTAGTCAAGTTTCACATAATCTTTTGTTTCTTTCTTTCTTTATTTATTTAGGAGTTTAATTTTTGATATATGAAATTCTTGTTAGTTGTTGATTATCAAGGCATCTGTTGAATGGTGCAGATTGTTATAAAAAATGCTTTGCAATCCTGAGTAAAATAATGCCATAAAAACCCGTCTCTCTCAAAATGTTGTTTGATTTTGTGCATTAAAATTTGTTCCGATTATCGCTATTAGCATCTGGAGGATGGGTGTGGTATGCTTGAATGCATTGATATGGGGCTGTCAATTTGTAATGTTACCATCATTTGAATGTGTCCTTTTTTGTGAGAGAAAATCTGTAGTTTCTGCATATGTTTTCTTGGTGTTGGATCTCTGCTTCTTTCTTCTGGTTGATATTTTCACATTGTTGTGATCCTCTTAGGAATTTCTACTTGATAGTATATTGCATAGTTTTCTACAATTAATCAGCTTTCCTGAATCTAAATACGACGAATGACATGGGGCACAAATGCTAGATGAATTATGTTTTTAAGGACGTTGCTTCTCCCTCGTTGTCCAGTAACCATTCTGAGTTTGGATCAATGACTAGGTTGTCCACCGCTTTAAAAAGGAAATAATGAGGGCAACTATCATTGGTACAGGTGGGCATTGATAGTATAAGTCGGGTTTATTTCGCCTGGATGCACTGGTTGTTATAAAAAGCTTTCAACTGTAAATATCCTTTCTTTTATGGGATGTTTGGAATGTAATATTAGAAAGTATAGCAAATAAAATTTTAACATTTTCTTCTTTTTTAGTATTGTCGAATTCACCTTACTAAACATGTCATTGTAGAATATAGAAGAAAATGAGGAATTTTAGTTTCACTTCTATTTCTCTCCATTTACTTCATTTTTCTTGGCATTTACTTATTTGTCGACAATGGTGTTACAGGCATAGGGTACAGATTGGGATGGACTGAGACAGCTTCGCACATTCTTGGACCACGAATTGGTGATTCTAGCACAAAGATTCATCTCCACCCTACTCACCCATCTTGCTCTCCCTTCCATCAAACCCACAACCCTCCTCTAAGGTCATGATGAAATAAAGATTCAACACTTCAAACCTTCATCAAATTTATCTCCAGGTACAAAATTACGTTCAAGTCTAGTAGTCTACTTGCATCTATAACATATCCTTCACCTTAAAGTTCCTTACTAACACGTATTTTAATAGACTCCTCATCTTCCCTCCCATTCTTCCTCATGCCCACCAAGAATCCTGGGGTGTGGGTCGGGTTCGACCATTAAACTTGTACAAGAAATGCACCATGAAACTGTAATCCATGGCTGGGGAGACCATCATCTCAATTTTTAGTCAAATAAGCATGTGAAGTGTTGGCCAGCTCAATTTGTTAACTTAATAAAGGATACCAAAATGATTAAAAATCTGGTTTTTGTTTAACGATCAACAAAAATTAACATCAAAGAATACGATCATAATCATTTTGGGGTTGGGAATGGCAATAGCTCCAGACCGCTTGCTTGGTCGGCTTGTTGGCTTGTGACATATCAAAATAGGTCACAACCACAATTATGCGTGTCACAATGAGGCATTTGGAATTCATAAAGGTATGTTTGTATCGTTTAATAATTTGTGACTACATTTATGTGACTATATATTTGTTGTTCCTTGTGAACAGTATGGGAGTCATACTAAAAGTTATACGTGATCATCGATATCTAAGATCGTACGTAAAATTAGTGCGACCAATGATTTGCACAATGAAATTATTGTAACATTTGCGTTGTTCACAACTGTCTTAATTGTGCACATATGTGACACACCAAATTGTAACATTTGTATTATGTGATTGTATTCATTTGACATGTGAAATTGTGACTTCATAACATGTGTGAAGTAGATGAAATATAACGATTGTGACCTTTGTAGCTTATGTGTGACTCGTTATAATGGCGGTGAAGGATAGAATAAGGTTCTCTCTTTAAATATATTGAAACAATAAGAATCTCATTTTGTATAATTTGAATTTTAAAAATTAAAAAACAAATATATACCACAATTAACAGGATTGGGGACAAAATAAAAATATATGTAAAGTATTTTTTAAAACAAAAATACCTGATTTGTAAAAAGAGAGATAATACATGATTTTCTACAATGGAAACTTAAACACATGGTTTCCTCTGAAGGGAAAAAAATTCTTAAATGCCATATTTTAAGATTACATTTTCAGAAATATCAAAGTTTGAGAAAATTTTGATAATTCTGGTCATAATTTAAGATTTTTTTATAATGGAAATAGATAATAATTGTTAATATAAGATAAAAATATTACCCAATTAGTGGTTAGTAAAAGATAAATTGATTTTTCTCTCAACATATTCCTTCCCTAAAAATTTGCTTGCAGTTACTGTCTCTCCCATTTTAACATCTCTGAGAATAAGAAAATGATAAAATGTTGCACCGTGATTTCATAATTTCCTCACATGTTTTTCTGCCATAGCCACCATACTACATGTCAATAGGTTACAACAAACATTCTGCTTGTCACAATAAGGAGGCATTTGGAATTCTTAAAGATATGTTTGTCAATTAATAATTTGTGAATATAGTTTTATAACTATGTGTGTTATTCCATGTGAGCGGTGGCATAATTTCATATTAAAAGTTATATGTGACCACCAATATTTATAAACGTACATAAAGTTAATACGTGATCAGTGATTTAGTAATTTTACATAATAAAATTATTGTACTGTTTATATTGTTCACAAAACTCTATCAATTGTGACTTACGTAACGTGAAATTATGACCTTTATATTAATGTGACGTGCAAAATTGTGGCTTGATAATATGCGTGAAGTAAAAATGAAATACAATATTTATGACCTCTGTAGTTTATGTGTGATTTCTGCGACCTCTCACAATGATGGTATAGAAGAAAAAGAATAAATGTTTCTCTCTCCAGATTCAAATAATAATTAGCATTTCAAAAATAAAAATTATGTATATATTACCACATTTAACAAGATTGGGGACAAAGTAAAAATATACTAAAAATATATAGGGTGTGTTTGAGCCACATTATTTTGAAAGAATGTACTTTAGAATAGTAGATTGATAGATAATGTATGGTTGAAAAAGAAGGAAAAGTTATTGATATGATAGAAAATATTATTTTATTGAAGAATATGTGGTTAAAAATGAATAGAAAAAATGAGAATAAAAATTTTAATGTGTATCAAACCGGGGCATAAAATATTTTTTGAAACAAATATATCAATTTCTGAAAAAAATAAAATAAAATAACATTACCTGATTTTCTATAATGAAATTTAAAATCATAGTTTCCTCTAATTTTCTCATTCTATAATTTTGATGTTTCCTGAAATTTGCAATTTCTCTACAATGGCTTATCCATATAGACTGAGATATTTCACAATTCAACATATATTATTTTAGTAATCATGATTAATTCTATTTAACTGAGATTTCCCCTTTTTGTGGTTTTTTGGCCGGGATTGTTTATTAATTGATAAAATAGGGAAGGATTAAGCCCGAGATCGGTAATTAAGATGATATATAGTTATGAATTGATCCGATGCATGCGGATTACAATGATGAGGTCACCGCCTCACTGGATTACTCACAAATCTTATTACATAACAAAGAATTGTAGGCTCATGTTGTAAAGTTTGTTATAGATGCTAAAATTTTGTGTAAATAGGCTTGTTAGATCATCAAACGGGGTTTTGTGATAAAAAAAATTGACCTGTTGACTACTTGGATTTTCCAGCTATATGAACATATTTTCGTAATTGTAGCTCAAGGCCAATGCAGCAAGTATTTTGGAGGAGTTATTTGAATTTTCGACTGTTACTATGGACGTTGGTACTCTATTTGGAAGAGTTCTTTAAAAGTTAATCTTGACATTTGCATCCTTTAATCATATTATGCTCATTGATTCTACAGCAAATATCCAGTGAAACTTGACTGGTTGTTGATTTTAATTATCCTGAATGATCTAATATTCGTGAAGTGAATTGATGTTTCATGTGAAGATGAGCACTGCCTATAAGTTTCTAGCAAACATCATGACTTGGTGATCATCGGTGATGTTCTGTTCCATTTTCTAGTTAAATGTGAGGCAGTATTTCACAACGATGCTCTGTATTCTATCATGTTTCTCAGAAGCAAGGTCAGGAGAACACCTGAGCAAAAAGTGCAGCAAGGCAAGCTTTGGCTGTTTTGTGAAGTGTTCTTATCTTGAAGCATTAAAATTTGCACAAAAGTTTGAGACCTTATTTCATCTGAGCCACTGCTTTCTTAGTTTGTTACATGGAATTGGAATAGTTGCTTAAAAGGTATATAATCTCAATACAAAATTAATTTTTGCTAATTTTGAATGAGTCCGTGGTGAAACCAACTTATGTTTGCAGCAACTACTGAAAATTTCTTCAGTTTCTCAATATTTCATTATGTATTGATTTTTGCCATTTCAAATATCTATTATTCTCTTGTGTGTTATTCTTGCATCACTTGGTATTTTGTGCTTAATCCGAAGAGTTCTTTTCATTTTGGTACACTTTGTGCCTTGATGACTATGTATTTCAGATGTTTAATAGACGTTGCACTTGGAAGCTCCTGGTTTTACCTATAAAAGGTTTTGTCCATGCCATGTACAAGTGAATCCTGTTATGTGCTCTAATTTGTATACCTTTTCAAGAACTTGTTTCTATTTCTTGCTTTGGATTCTTTGCCTATTTAATTATGCAGGTAGCTCAAGAAATTGAATCTGAAGCTAAATACGAGAATGATTTTCTCAACCAGCTGGTATGCCATTAACTGCACGGAACCTGAATCTGAATTGTGCCTCAACTGATAACTGATATTACATACACTAATTGCTGGAAAAGTAGATGAGGAATTAGCCGCAGTTGGCACCCTGTTTTCCTTCTGAATTATTTACTTAATAGACACAGTGCACATGAATAACGGTTTTAGGCAATATGCTACACGAAAGAAGAATTCGGTGTTCATTTTCAATTTGTGGAAAAAAGTATTGAAAAATTACAGGTACCATGGTGATGTGCCATGCTTCTATACAATCCTTTACTGTTAAAAATGTCATCTCTTATAGCACCAACAAAACCTTCAAAAATGAATTTAAAATTTGACATTGAAGTCAATTGGAGGATGGAATAAAGGAGTGATGAGGAAAATGGAAAATCATGTTAAAATGAGTCTGAAGCCAGAAGTGGATCTTTTTATATATATATTTTGTGAACTTGTACAGTTTGAGGACCTCAAGAAGGGAACAAAATTTTCCGGCATTTATGGTGGCATTATTAGGGGAAAGAAGGGAATACCCAGTTTGTTGTGCGACCCTTCTTTTGTTTGATGCATTATTCTTTTAAGCTGATTCTATTCTCTTCTATTCCTCCCCTTGATCACGCTCTAATCATATGGGAACTTAGGAATTTTTAAGGCTGTTGATTTTGGTTCAGTAAGATTCTGTTGAGTTCTCAAAAATTGAAATAGACAGTTCTTATTCCTGTCTTTTTCCAAAGAGGTTCATGCCCCTTTTGGCTTTCATTATCGAAAACTTTAATTAGTTTTAGAAATTTGGTCCAAGTTTTTCATTTATATTTATCCTTGAACTGTTCGACTCATTATCTTGTTTGAAATGACCTAGCTCTTGTAAATTGTTCAAATTTCTTTTTACAGCAAATGACATTGATCAAGTCTCAGGCAGGGGTGAAAAATAACATGAGGCTGAACAAAAGCATCAAGGAAGGATCAAGTCATGTCATTCATGTGGTTCTTTTTGCACTTCTTTGGTTTTTGTGGCTGAAATTTTCACAAAGATAAGGGCAATAATACTTTTCCATTGCTTGCTCCCGGGACTGATACATTAAGTTCACTTCAAAAATATCTGTCTGTGTATATATCAAATGCATTTTCTTGCAAAACCTTGCAGATGGCTCCTCCTTTAAGTTGTATCAAGTTGCAAAAGTATGCTTGTGGCTATTCTGACCTTCTTGTAAAATGTAAATAATTATAAGGAATAGCTTGTAAATACTCTGCTGAAGCAAGAATTGGAAGAGTATATGTATTTTTTCCGTGTGTTGAAAGTTTTTCTTCGTGAAGATGGAAACTAGTAATATTAGTCCTTTTTTTTTTTGTTCGAGAAATTGGGATTCCAAGAAAACCCTTTAGAGATCATAAGTTTAGTAGGTACCCTTTCTAATAGGAATTGAAATCTTTGATGCTATGTTTTGTTCATCGAGCTTAAAATTCCTACCCAAGTACCCCCAGTAAAGTGTTCCTAGAGTTATCATGCAGGCATGTTATTGCACTTCTGTGTGACTTTTTGAGTTTATAAATTTTGGCCCTACTAGCTTATTAACTATTTATTAAATGGTTAATTGACATTTGGAATGTCCAGTAATTGGAATGATACCAGTTGTCATTTATGGTGTTAGCTGGAGATGCATTTTACAGAATAGATTCAACTTTTTGCAGTGCCTTAGGTTGTTATCAACTCAACCCTATATATATTCACCATTCTTTACCTAATTATGCTTCTCTTCCTTTCTGCATAGGAATGTTGCGATTATAGGTGCTCGGTATGAGCACGCTATGCTTAAAAAATGTAAGTTCTTTATTAACTTTTTTATCTTTAAACGTGTCAAAATAAGTTTACTTAAAAGCGTGTTTGGCTTTGCTTAAAAATGAAGCAGTTTCTTTTGGCTTCAACTTTCACTAATAAAATATTAGTTATCTTAGAACTTCTTTAGCTTGTAACTTTACTTTTTCAAGTTTTACCAAGCATTCTCAATCAGAAAAAATTTGAGTCACCATTTAGGGATTTTTAGAAATCCTTGTAGGATTTTTCACAACAAAAATTGACATGAAATGGACCCTACACTAGATTGTTCTTGGGTTAATTTGAGTAACAAGTTGACCAACACATATTTGATCGGCTTAAAAGTACTTTTTTAAGTGTTATTTGTTGAAGTATCAAAATGTCCTGATCCATTCTACCATGTATTGCCTGCCCCATTGGAAATCGAGGCAGGGCATCATGGTCTCGTCTCGAACTTGCTTCGACTCTTATTTTTATTTTATTTATTTTAGGTTATTTAATTTAAATCATATTTTAAAAAATACGAATTAAAATTTAAAAATGATTGAATAGAAAAATAGAACGAGAGATGAGGATAATATAGTTTAATCTCTATCTCGCCTTTCAATAGTCCGTAATGGGGTGGGAGTTGGGAATGACTAGCCTGATCTCACCTTGTTATCATCCTACTTGTTTGAAGAATACTAGTCAGACGCACATGCAAGACACGTGTTATAGTATAGTTGGCTACGTAATATCGTTGACTGATTTTTTGTTATTTTTGGAGACATAACTAATTTAATCTTATTTAGCCAAAATTCTTCAATAGAAAACTTTAAAGTTACAATGAAAAATAAACAAATAAACAAAAAGAAAGTTAGAAACATAAG
>CAIGRO010208856.1:0-11109 GCA_903798355.1 Fraxinus baroniana
GCACAAGATACAAATTTTTAAGTGTCGAAAGGTAACTTTGGAGTTTCTGTACAGTATCTCATTGTTTTTGATAAAACGTCTATGTCATATGATCTTTAAAATTTTTCATATTTTAACATAGGAAACTATTTGAAAATATCTTTCTAATTCTACAAATTTCATGAAAATAGCGATGCGATAAATTTCAACAGATTGGCGCTGTCTATAGAAAACTTACTTAAACCACGAGTTTCCCCACTAAAAGCTTGTTCGAATATGATATTTCCCATTGAAAAAGGGTTCAGTTCTTAAAAAAGGACTAGCTGAACATCGAGCCCAGCTCAAAAGGAAATATTTTGCCATTTCGGATTATGAACACCAATGGTGAGGATGTGAACCCAAGAAGGATAATGGAGATCTCTGAAGAAGAGATTTCTTGAAATGTGACGTATCAGCGACCCCGCAGGGAAAACCGAATAGCCCAGCTAACTGCTGAAGTGGCCACTATGGCTGCAATATGAGGAACATTGCAGCTCAAAACGCCGCCATGCAAGAGCTCCTCATGTATGTACAGAATCAATGTGGTTTTCAAGCCCTACAAAATCCTCAGCAATCAGCTCATAGATGAATTGAAGCGGAATCAAGCAAGAGGACTCATTTTAGTCCCTAGGGCGAAGCACCCATTGAAATAGAAGTGGAAATGGACACTTCCAACTATACGCCCACTCCCAACGCCCCGGCAGGAGAGGACAACTTCCCTCTAAAATATGAAGAGCGACCCTAGAGGTCTGCCGTGTCTTTGATAGGATTGGACGGGAATGTAGAAATAGGAACTAACCCACACATCAGACGGCTCGCCATCATGAGCATACGCCAGACCAAACTCAAGCCCCACTACCTAGAAATAGGTGGGAGAGGTGAAACGCGGTAGATTGGGGGTGATAGAGGCGAGGCTTCTCAGCATCCTCCTCGCCTTACAGCAAATGGAAACATTTCTAACGAACCATGCAGGTCATTCAAATTAGATAATGATGATAACCTCCATTTTTCCAAGGAACTCTGCACTTTTTCGATGCCCCATAACTTTGTCCCTCGAAAAATTCCAAAGTATGAAAAAAAGGGCGACCCGGAGAAGCACCTCAACAAATACAAAACCCAGATGAGCCTGAGAGACGCCTCGCCAGCCTGAAATGCAGGGCTTTTCACCTAACTCTTGGCGGCACTGCTGAGGTGTAGTACAACAGATTGGCGCTTCTTAGCATAAAAAGATGGCTAGACATGAAGAAAGTATTTTTGAACCAGTATCTTTCAAGGAAGGAGGGACAGGCATCGATACAGCGCCTACAAGACATGAGGCAAGCGGCAAGGGAAACTCTAAAGAGCTACCTCGCCCGTTTCACTAAAGAGATTACTTACTGTGAATAAGTAACGGATAAAGAGGCCCTTTCAGCTCCGAAAGAAGGCTTGAACATGAACACTTTGTTTTGGAGGGATGTCCGAAGCAAGAACCCTTCAACGTATGACGAATTGGTTAAGATGATGAAAGTTGAGATTATCAACGAGGAGATGATAGATCATCAAAACCAAGCAGCCCAGGGACTCCCACCATCTCAGAGGTAAATTGGTAGAGGACCCACCGCCCAGATAGTAAGCCAGCAATGGGCCCAAGTCGGGCATGCTATAGCTCTCACCTCAGGGCAAGCGCTAGCAACTGCCACGCTGAATGCAGTACCTACCTTGGCCTATGAAAATTTTGGCCCCAGCGCCAATAATCCAACAAGAAATACCAGATGACCCTCAACCTCTAGAAATAGTGACGGGGCTAAGCGCCTAAAAATAGGCCCCAGGGGGACCTGCGCCCTTATTTCACTTTCATTGCTATTACGGCTATGACACAAACGATTGTCGAAACATGCATTGGCCCTTAAGCAATGCTCGCAATATAAGAGATGATCGTCATCAGAGTAACTCTCTAAGACGTACTTCTCCACAAAGGGGAAAAACTAGGCGTCACTCACCACGCAATGATAGAAGTAATGATAGGGAAATGCCCTAAAATGAGCAACTTCCCAGAAGGGATTCAGTTGCCCCCAAAGAGCAGCTGCCCATTCGAGAAATTGATACTATTATTGGAGGACCTCATGTAGGAGGTGAGTTAAAAAATGCTCAGAAGAACTATGCTAGAGAGGCGAAGAGCCAACCCATGGCAAGTTATATAGTAAGCCAATCTTCAGAGGGCAGAACTATGGAGCCTTTCACATTCACCCAGGAAGATGTAGCAGATGTGCACTTTCCACACTACGGTGCCCTGGTATTCAGAGCCGTGGTGGCCCGTAATGGGTTGAAATGAATGTTAGTGGATAATAGTAGTTCAGTCAACATCATGTTCAGCTCTACCTTTGATAAGATGGTTGTAGGGCATGCGCTAACACCAATGACTTCGCCCCTCTATAGGTTCATCGGAGATAGCATTATCCCCAGAGGCAAAATTACTTTGGCTATCGAAATGGGGGGCTGCACCCTAGTTAGCACACCACTTCATGCAATTTTTAGTTGTTGATTGACGATCCGCCTATCACGGGGTTCTGGGATGGCCAGTTCTGAATGAATTATGGGCAATCACTTCTATCCATCACCTCTGCATGAAGTTTCCCACGGAGAAAAGAATCGCCACTGTTCGAGGTGATTAGATGAGCTCTAGGGAATGCTACCTCAGCTCTCTAAGGAAAGCAGAACCATGACTCAACACGATATGTGATGGTAAAATATCAGAGGCCCCCGAAGAAGAGCCACCTCTGACGGCAGATACTGTCATGGCAGAGGCCAGGCAAGAAATGTCATTGGAAGAGTTGGATCCCAAGATAATCGAATCTGAATCCCAGGCCACCCCGATGGAGAATTGGTAACGCTCCCAGTAGACCCATGTGACGCATCCAAGGTTCTGCAGGTCGACAAAGAATTAGAAGGAGAGGCTAAAGAAGAACTGAAAGACTTATTACTGAAAAATGCAGATGTCTTTGTATGGAGGCACGAAGACATGGTTGGGATAGACCCCAGAATCAGCTACCACTATTTGTAAATTGACCCGAACTACATCCCACATAGGCAGAAGAGAAGAACTTTGAATGCCGAAAGGTATGAGTCTTTGAGAGAAGAAGAAAAGCTCGTCACCAAAGGCTTCATCCGTGAAGCCAACTATCCGAAGTGGATTTCCAATCATGTTCTTGTGAAGAAGCATAATGGCAAATGGAGGGTCTATATTGACTTCTCCAACCTAGACCAGGTATGTCCAAAGGACAGCTTTCTGTTTCCATGAATTGATCAATTAGTGGATTCAACCGATGGGCACGAACTACTAAGCTTCATGGATGCCTATTCCGGCTACAATCAAATCCCCATGTTCCCAAGCAACGAGAAGAGCACATCCTTCATCACTGATATGGGGCATTNCCAATCTCAACCAGGCCTGCCCAAAGGACAGTTTCCCACTTCCAAGGATTGACCAGTTGGTAGATGCGACAGCAGGGCACGAGCTGTTGAGCTATATGGATGCCTATTCCGGCTACAATCAAATCCCCATGTTCCCAAGCAACGAGAAGAGCACATCCTTCATCACTGATATGGGGCATTACTGCTACAAGGTGATGCCTTTTGTCCTAAAAAACATTGGGGCCACCTATCAAAGGTTAGTCAACAAAATGTTCACTGATCAGCTCGGCAAATCTATGGAAGTTTATGTTGATGACATGTTAGTTAAAAGTCTTCGGGCTGACGAACACATCAAGCACTTGGATGAAAGTTTCCAAATGTTAAGAAGATACCGGATAAAGCTGAACCCCCTTAAATGTGCATTCGGTATAGCCTTAGGAAAATTCTTGGGTTACATTGTGAATCAGGGGAGAATTAAGGCTCTGATCAAAATGAGATCACCGCAGAAGCCCAAAGAGATGCAACAACTCATCGAAAGGGTAGCCGCACTCAATCATTTCATCTCAAAGGCCACTGAAAAGTGTCTGTCCCTTTTCAAAATCCTCAAAGGAGGTAAGAAATTTCAATGGACCCCTGAATGCGAAGAGGAGTTCCAAGAGTTGAAAAACTACTTGGGTCGGACACCTCTCCTCAGCAAATCTAAAGAAGGAGAACCTTTGGTGCTATACTTGGTAGTGGCTGAGGATTCAATCAGTTCCGTGCTTGTACGATAAGGAGAAATGCACCAGCTCCCAGTATACTATGTGAGTAAAGCTTTACTACCCGCCGAGGCGCGATACGCAAACATGGAAAAATTGGCTCTCGCACTGATCATTACTTCTCGAAAATTGAGGCTCTATTTCCAAGCCCACAGCATTCACGTGTTAACGAATTTCTCCCTAAGGTAAATCCTGCAGAAGCCAGACGCTTCAGGAAGGCTGCTGAAGTGGGCCATTGAGCTCAGCGAATTTGACATAATGTACGCACCCCGAACTGCAATCAAGGGTCAAACCTTGGCTGATTTTGTAGTTGAATTTGCTAAGGCCCTGAAAATCTAGGTAACTATAGAGCCAGCTGAACTCCCCACCTGGAATCTCTTTGTCGATGGCTCCTCGAGAAAAATGAGCTCCAGAACTGGTGTTGTGCTAGAAAGCCCAGATGGGCATAAGTTGAACTGCACTGTTAGGTTTGGGTTCAAGGCATCCAATAATGTAGCTGAATATGAAGTCCTTCTGGCGGGACTTCAGGTAGCAAAAGAACTGCAAGTGAAAAGAGTCGTAATCAGTAGCGATTCATATCTGGTGGTGAACCAAGTAAACAAGAACTTTGTGGCCAGGGACAAACACATGGCTGCCTATCTAAAACAGGTAATGGGCTCCCTGCCCAACTTTGAAAAATTTGAGTTAATCCAAGTACCACGCCAAGATAATTCCTTCACGGATGCACTGTCAAAATTGGCCAGTAGCAAAGACTCAGAACTGCTCGAGGTGGTGCCAATTGAACACCTAGCTCAACCCTCCATAAAAAAAGGCGAAGAGCTGATGTGGGTCGAAAGTACACCACCTTGGATGCTACCTATCTTGTCTTACTTGAAGGAGCAAACATTGCCGAAAGATGAAGCCGAAGCGTGAAGGTTTCGAAGAAGGGCTGCTCACTTCGTCCTACAAGATAATATTATGTATAAGCGAGGTTTCTTCTCCCCCCTCCTCAGATATACGGGGGGAAAGGAGGCAAATTATATCCTAAGAGAAGTTCATGAAGGTGTTTGTGGGAATCACTCCAGAGCGCCCTAGCACATAAGATACTCCGACAAGGGTATTATTGGCCGACCCTGAAAAAGGACGCAATTGAGTTTGTGCGGAAATGTGACAGGTACCAACGCTTCTCCAATGTGTAAAGACAACCCTCTCAAAAGCTCACTGTTGTAACCAGCCCCTAGCCATTCACCAAATAGGGCATGGATTATTTTGGCCCTCTGCCCAAGGAAAGAACAAACGCTGGCTTCGCCATTGTTGCGATCTATTACTTCACAAAATGGGTGGAAGCGGAGCCGCTATCCAAGATTACTGAAGCGAACACTTCCTAGTTCATGTGAAAGAACGTCATATGTCGATTCGGCATACCCCACTCCCTGGTCTCAGATAATGGCAAGCAGTTCGACAATAGGAAGATCAGGGACTTATGCGACGAGCTGGAAATCAGAAAGCATTTCTCTTATCCCATCACCCCCAGGCTAACGGCAAAGTTGAAGTGGTCAATAAGACCATAAAACTCACCCTCAAAAGGAAGCTGGATGCCTCCAAAGGAGCCTAGATAGATGAGTTCCCCCAAGTCCTCTGGGCCATCAGAACTACTTGTAAAATAACCGCCAGGGAAACTCCGTTCTCCATGACTTACGGAGCCGAAGCCATGAGCCCTGTAGAGGTTGGTGTTCCTTCTCTCCGCTGCATACACTTCAATGAGGTGACGAACGATGAACTGAGGAAGTTTGAGCTAGTTTTTCTTGAAGAAAAGAGAAATCATTTTCAGGTCAGGCTCGCTTCCTACCAATGTAAGATGATGCGTTATTACAATGCCAAAGTGAAGAAAATGATGTTTTGCATCGGCGATTTGGTACTTCGTAAGGTTTTTCCCTCAACCAAGGACCCTAGCACAGAGACTTTAGGACCAAATTGACAAGGTCCCTACAAGATAGTTCAGGAAATCCGACCTAGAACTTACACTATGGAAGACTTAGAAGAAAAGAAAATGCCTCACCCCTGGAATATTGAACACCTAAGGAAGTACTACCAGTAAGAAGCGTGTAACTTGTAAATATTGCAAATCAAATGAATGAAATTTTTGCCTCACTGCGTTCTAGAATTGACGAGCTTAAAAACAATCTTGCTGAGGTGCAAGCTCCCCCCTCCCCCCCCCCAAGGAGTCACCTCCAAGAAAACCTGTGTAAATAGGGGCGGTGCGGATGCCACCACTGATAAAGCAAAAGCGCACAAGCTTAAAATAACCTTGCTGAGGTGAAAGCTCTCTCCAAGGAGTCATCTCCAAGAAAACCTGTGTAAGCAGAAGCGGTACAGGTTCCACCTCTGATAAAGTAGAAGTGCACGAGCTTAGAAACAACCTTGCTGAGGCGCAATGAAAATTATCAAATGTTTGAGCAATGCCGACACAATGTTACTTGTTCCATTTTATTAGGTGATTGAACAACGCCGACGCGATATTACTTGTTATATTTTATCAAGTGGTTGAGCAGTGCCGACATGATGTTACTTGTTCCATTTTATCAAGTGATTGAACAACACCGACGCGATATTACTTGTTATATTTTATCAAGTGATTGAACAGTGCCGACGCGATGTTACTTGTTCCATTTTATCAAGCGATTGAGCAATGCTGACACGATATTACTTCCTATTTTGTTAAAAGATCAAGATGTGCCGATGCGATTACAGTGCTACCACTACTCAACCCAAGTAATGTTTGAAGACGTGATTACTTGTTCAACAAAAATAAAGCAAACTTAAGCGATAACAATTGAAAAAAAATATGCTCTGTTAGAATCGCAAGAAAAGGTCGAATCCACTACAAGAGAGTAATAAAAATTACAAAAGAGCCTAATCTACAAGAACAACCGCCTCTGCCTCTTCTCTTCCCTCTTCATCGCCACTGGCCTTCCCCCGGTAGGGCCCCCAAATTGTTCCTCTAGGAATCCAATGTTCAGCTCGAGATGCCTCTCGCAAAGACGAGACATCACTTCCTTCGCAGCCCAAGAGGCCCAAAAATTGGCGAAATCATTGTACTCTGGAGTGGTGTGGAAGTTATCCTTGTAATTCTGCACCCCAGCCTCGCGACTGTTTTTACTTCGGCCTTAAGGGAGTCAATCTCTTCAGTTTAGGCCTCAAAAAGCTTCTTCAGCTCGTCCTTCTCCCTATTTGCCTCAGCCAAGGCCTCCGAAGCTATCCTTTGATGTTCATTGGCATCATCAACCCTTTTTGTCAGAGCCGCCACCTAGGAGACAGACTCATGGAGCTCGTTCTTCAGCCGAATGACTTGGATCTCGAAAGCATCTAACTTCGAGGTGGTCGTCACCCACTTTCCTTCCATCTCCTCAATCTCCTTCTTGGCCTTGGCCACCTCAGCTTCCCAGGATCTCGAAGCCTTTAGCTTCTCCTCCAATTCATCATTTTTCCTGCGAAGGTCTCGAACCAAGTCCTCTGTCGAGGTTCCCATACTTAGTGCCCTCTCAACGCATGCATTATTGGTAGACAACAGATCCTCAATCTCGCACGAGACGGCGTGGTTGGCCCAATCTTCGATCTAGAACTTACTATGGAACCGAGTAGCAGAAGCCATTTCTGGGGACAGCATCTCCAAAACTGCATCAGAGAGGTCCTCTTCTTTACTCCCCAGGAAATTGGTGACCTTACTTCTGGTCGGAGGATTGGCAGGCCTCTTCAACTTTTTCTTCGGCTGCTTCCCTGAAAAGTATGCAGTTATGGGCACACAATGGCCTGGGATACGGGCTTAGCCACCACGGTAACGTCGGCATCAGTAGGAGGAGAACTACAACGCTTTGGGAAGAAGTGGAAGCCCCGAAGGGCCCGCCCATTTTTTTTCCTCGAAACGAGGAAGGCCCCTTCCTCCGCCAGTTCTCTTCAGCAGGCTACTGACCAGCCCTGCTGAGAACAAGGAGATGCTCTGACTACTTCTTATAAGTAGTCGAGCTGGTTTTTAATATTTTGGCATTCGCCATACTGCGACGAATGGTAGCGAGGTCGGGCTTCAGTGGTCTCTTATTCTCGAAATCCTCTGCAAAGAAATGAAGAAAATAAGTTCACAAGGAAAAGCAACAAAGAAGAGTTGAGTCGATGGTTTTACCTTGATTCATTATCAGGCCGTATAGAATGAAGTGACAGTTCTTATTGATAACCTCCTTGTAACTCCTCTCCGGCAAAGGTATCTAATATATCTGGCCGATAATGTCCCACTCCTCTTCGGATATTCCACACTTCGGGAGGGAGCTTGCAAAGAACAAGAAATTAAAACATGAACTAAATTGGTTAAGTAAAACTAGTTCTGCATAGCTACTTACTGTAAGTTGAGTAGGTGGTGGGAATGGTCAGAGGCACCATTAGATCGTTCTCCATGGTATAGCAGGCCCATTAGATCGTTCTCCATTAGATCGTTCTCCATTAGAAAATGATCATTCACCGCCACACATCCTGGCCTGGGATAGCAGGCCCTCTCGTAGGGTTCGGACAGGATAATTTGGATGTTATGGAGGACCCTACATACTACCCTACACCTCTCCATTTGTTCCGAAGTGATTCTAGAAGGGGACTTGGACGCCCCCCATTGGATGGACGTGTCTACAGGGAAGGCATGTCGTCTCCAAATGTTCTCCCCGACCATAATGGTCCTACTCAGTTCATGCAATGATACCACTATAGGCTTCCTCAGAGTTGAACTCTTCTCGCCTCCCCCCTTCTCATTCTCCCTCACAATGGATTGCTCACTCGCCATATCAAAACTTTCAAAGGTTCCCAAAAGAAGAAAAAGATGAAGAAGCTAGAAATTATGGTTATTACCTAGTTCAACGAAGAGAAGCTTTGCTGGTCAGAGCTTACAAGAAAGTTGTCGGAATTTACCACTGACATTCGTCGAAAATAACACAAAAAGACGAAATCCAGGAATCTTTGAACGCTTTATAGGCATCCCAAGGCTCGCCCCAACCGTTTGATCAACTCCCATTTTATCTTTACCATCCAGACCTAAGGCCTTAAGATCACCATTGAATTCAAAAGTCACCAAGATAAACGATCTTGATAAAGCAGTAAATATCATATACTGCCCACACGTGTCACCTCGAAAAACGGGAAGACGTCGCTATCATTGCCATTTATGGTAAAGGAGGTGTGTCTTGGAAGAAGTAGGTGTCCCCTTTACGTGTCTTAGGAAGACGCGAAGGCTTTCAAATTATTGGCATGAAACCCAATGTTGTCTTTAGAGCTATCGCTTCGGCCACAATAGGTCTCCACAGAGTTGCCAACCCACATCACTTTGGCTAGAGCAAAACTCCATGTTGCAACAACTCATAGGGTTGCCAACTCCTATCGCTTTGGCCACAACAGCTTCGCATTATAACAGCTTTCTACAGAGTTGCCAACCCACATCACTTCGGCCAGAGCAGAGTTCCATATTGCAACATCTCACAGGGCTGCCGACTCTTATCGCTTCGATAGTACCGCGACTCCGCTCCAGATCGCTACAGTCACCGTTACTTTGTTTACCTAGCATCAATCCTTCCTTCCCATGCATCCCAACAACCACTTTGAAAGTCCTTGTATTATATGCATATCCATACATGGACTTGCGGGACTATTGTTACAGGCCTGAGTCGGGCCCGCCACTTGTCGACAAGGATTGCCCCGCATTGCGCCACATGTCAGCCAAGGTGATTACCTATGGGATGAGTTGACTGCATAATCCGAAGCGATCACTTTGGGGGCTAACTGGCCATACGCCAACAAAGGAACCGAACTCATCCGCGATACTTCGCAGATGCAAAGGCTTGTACTCTGTTCATACGACTCCGCTCTTGCCTTGCCTCGCCCTAATAAAGATCTCTCCAAAGTCAAATCCCTGATCGATGGGATGTGTGGCAGGGCCCAAATGGTCAAACTCAATTGCATTTGTCAGAAACATTAAATACCAGCCAACCTATGGAAAGACAGATTGACACCTAGAATGGGACGAGCCCTGAGGATCTCATAACACGTGTCTCCTCATCCGATGGCTCTCCTCTTCCCATCATTGGTATAAATACACCTTACTTGTGCCTGAAGAAGGATTGGAACCTCATTTGTTCTCTACTTCAACTATAGCTCAAATTTGTGCAAATTTAGTATCATTTTCTTTCCCCCACACATTAGTATTTTCACCATCATGCACCCTTTCTTCGACGAGTGTTCCACCGTCGGTGAACTATTCTTCGGTTAGACACAAAATTAACTTGACCGTCAGAGTGCTCGCGGCTGCTCCCAATCCCTCTAGGAGAGATCACGGGTAGCTAACATCGTGCTACATGTGCAGGGAAGAGTTGACTTGAAGACTTCTTCTGTTGACCACGTCGAAGCCATTTTTCGAGGTCAACATTAGCTTACTGATTTTTTTTTTCGAACTTTTACATCTATTGTTTATTAAAAAAATTCACTCTCCATAATACGGACTTTTTGACCGTCAATGGGGACAAAATGTGCTAATTAATAAACATTTAAGAGATTAAAAAGTTGAGGTTATAAGTGCTAAAACGAGCAAAAGTTGAGGACCCATTGCTATTAACACTTCCACCTCAAATCCAAGACTCACCGCCATTAACACATCCGCCTCTATAACACCACTACCTGGACCTCAACGTCAACCACAATCATCGACTTCACTTGCACCATAAATCCACCACACAACCACCAGCACCACTTTTACCTCTATCATGCCACCATCACCTCCACTACCTACACCTCATCTACAACTATCGATTACTACCAGATTTGAAGCCATTCGATGATAGCCACCTGTTGGAATTAATTGGGTTAAATCATTAAATGTGATATTTAATGATGTGAGCCATTGCAATTAATTTAGGTGAATTGAAAAAGTCTCCAATAT
>CAIGRO010208912.1:0-14334 GCA_903798355.1 Fraxinus baroniana
TCCTGCGGGTTAATAGAAAGAAAGGAAATTGGTGTAAATTTTCCAACAATGAGGCAACGTGGTTCTGACCCAATGGTCACCACATCGGTCAAGACGGTATAAATAGGCTCTCTTTGTAAAGAAAGGGGGTTGACTCCTTCAAAATCAAGAAATCAAACACATACCCACTAAAAACTCATGAGAAATTCATGATAAAATACTTAGCAAGTTTTTCATCAACATTTCTTTACTTATTTATTGAATACGAATTCTAATAGTAAACATTGTGAATTTCCTACAAATTATTCATCCAATCTAGCCTTCCATACATTTTTTCAAACAAAGAGAGTGGAATATTCTTGATTATCTTGGTTTGACGATCATTGATAGTGCGGTTGCCATTAAATCTTATCGTCGGAGTCCGAACTTTTTCGTCTTTTGCCGGAAAGTGCCTCCCGCGTCTTTTCAAATTTAGCTACCATTCTTGTCCCGGTAGAAACACGTCGGATCCGTACTTGATATGGCGAGAGTGGCTCGACATCTGTTGAGCTCATTTTTTGGGTCAACAGATTAGCGCTGTCTGTGGGAAACCATACATTTAACCACTAGAGTCCAATGGGAAGAAGTCAATTGGAAGTGAAGTTAAAGGAATTTTCTTACCTTTGAAAAAAGAACAAATGGAAGCCCAAAGAAAAAACACTTAGAAAAGAGGTTAGTACTTAGATTGCTAATATTCCATGAAAGAGTGAATATACTAAGATAGAAATCCATTTGTAAGACCCACTGAAAAGAGGAGGCCGCTGGAGAAGCGGATGACCCCCTGAAAAGGAGAGGTCAATGAAGAAATGATTTTAAATTGGATGACCCCATAAAAAGGGGTGGCAGCTAGAGAACCGGATGACCCCTTGAAAAGGGGAGGCCACTAAAGTAGTGGTTTTAAAGCGGATGACCCCCTGAAAAGGGGAGGCTACTGAAAAAGTGGCTCTAAAGCGGATGACCCCCTGAATAGGAGAGGCGGTTGAAGTGGCTTTGAATAGGAAGACCATTGAAAGGGATACCTACAAAAAGTGGTCACATGTAATGAATTAAGAGGCCTAATTTTTTAACCATGTGACTTCGCCTCTACACAAATATTTCATTTACTTCAGTATGCAAGTACATCATCCTTGCCTATACTTCAGCACTTCAGAATGCAAAAGCCTCAGCATTGTCTATGCTTCAGCATGCATGGTCTCATCTTTGTCCATACTTCAGTACTTCAACAAGCAAGAGCCTCAGCCTTGCATATGCTTCAGCATGCTAGAGTCTCAGCCTTGCCCATGCTTCAGGACTTCAACGTGCAAGTGCCTCATCCTTACTTATGCTTTAGCATGTAAGGGTTTCAGCCTTGTCCATGCTTCAGCACTTCATCATGCAAGAGCCTCAGCCTTGCCCATGCTTCAGCACTTCAGCATGCAAGTGCCTCATCCTTGCTTATACTTCAGCATGCAAAAGCCTCAGCCTTGCCTATGCTTCAGCATGTAAGAGCCCCAGCCTTACCCATACTTCAGCATGCTAGTGCCATATTCTTGCATATACTTCAGCATGCAAGAGCCTCAGCTTTGCCTATGCTTTAGTATACAAGTGCATTATCCTTGCTTATACTTCAACATGCAAGAGCCTCAGCTTTGCCTATGCTTCAGCATGCAAGAGCCCCAGTCTTGCCCATGCTTCAGTACTTCAGCATGCAAGAGCCCTTGCCTTGCCCATGCTTCAACAATTCAGCATGCAAGGGTCTCATCTTTGCCTATGCTTCAGCAATTCAGCGTGCACGGGCCTCATCCTTGAATAAAGGAAGAGGCACTACCTTAAAGACCTCATTCCTAAAGGAAGAGACACTACCTTGAAGACAACATTCCTAAAGGAAGAGACACTCTCTTTAAGACCTCATTCCTAAAGGAAGAGACAATCCCTTGAAGACCTCATTCCTAAAGGAAGAGGCAAACATGTGCTCTCTTGAAGACATCATTCCTAAAGGAAGAGGCACTCCCTTGAAGACCTCATTCCTAAAGGAAGAGGCACTCTCTTGAAGACCTTATTCCTAAAGGAAGAGACACCCTCTTTAAGACCTCATTCCTAAAGGAATAGGCACTCCCTTGAAGACCTCATTCCTAAAGGAAGAGACACTCTCTTTAAGACCTTATTCCTAAAGGAAGATGCACTACTTTTAAGACCTCATTCCTAAAGGAAAAGGCATTCTCTTTAAGACTTCATTCCTAAAAGAAGAGGCACTCTTTTTAAGACCTCCTTCCTAAAGGAAGAGGCACTACCTTGAAGACATCATTCCTAAAGGAAGAGACACTCTCTTGAAGACCTCATTCCTAAAAGAAGATGCACTATCTTGAAGGCCACCTCCTTACGCAAACTTTTTTTTATCTCAATTTCACTTTCAAGTCCATGCATTACATAAATAATCATGCCTAGATTTGGGAGACTAATGTTACGCCTCATTTTAAAGGCCCAAGGAAAAGGTGCCCCGTCGAAAGTTAACAAAAAACTCACATAAAGGCCCATTAGGTCAAAATATGAAGAAATCAAACAAAATCGAGGTCCTTGTATTGCAAGGCCGAGGCACTGCCTCAAGGCCAAGGTCCATATTGAGCCCGATGTCCATGATGAGGCCGAGGTCCGCTGTTGAGCCAATGCCTTGAGGACGAAGCACTATAATCTTGGGCTAAACCACTACCTAAAGAAACAAAAGAAAGGAGCTGAAGCTCTCCACTTGGAGAACCACCTCAAAGATCTCTCTTAGGCTCTCCACTCTTCCGAAGTTCATGAAACCGACGCTGTCTCTTGTGATATATTTGAAGATCTTTTAGAAGTAATTGATGTGAAGTCTGTAATAAAGTTTTATCAGTGTGTCAGCCTATTTTATAGAACGGCTGACTCCTTGTCAATGCATTCATTGCATGAATGAACAATGATGTGACTTCCCAACAAAGGAGATGAGGCAACGTGGTTCTGATCCAATGGTCACCACCTCGGCCAAGATAGTATAATAGGCTTTCTTTGTAAAGAAAAGGGTTTAACTCCTTCACAATCAAGAAATCAAACACATACCCACTAAAAACTCATGGGAAATTCATGATAAAATACTTAGCAAGTTTTTCATCAACATTTCTTTACATATTTGTTGAATATGAATTCTAATATTAAACATTTTGAATTTCCTACAAATTATTCATCCAATCTAGCCTTCCATACATTCTTTCAAATAAAGAGAGTGGAATATTCTTGATTATCTTGGTTTGGTGATCGTTGATAGTGCGGTTGCCATTAAATCTTATCGTCGGGGTCCAAACGTTTTCGTCTTTTGCCGGAAAGTTCCTCTCGCGTCCTTTCAAATTTGGCTACCATTCCTGTTCCGGTAGAAACGCGCCGGATCCGTACTTGACATGGCGAGAGTGGGCCCGACATCTGTTGAGCTCATTTTTTGGGGTCAACAAAACTCTTTCTAGTGCATTAAGAGGTAAGACACTTGAGGATGTGTGATCTGATAAGCCACCAGATTGATCTCACTTGAGAATTATTAGCTATGCTACTTATTCTAATCGAATTATTGGTAAGTTAGAACAAAGAGCCTAAAAATGTATATTTTTGGAATATCCTAAAGGGGTAAGGGGGTACTGATTGGGGACTAGAAACATTAGAGGTTTTAAGATAATAACAAGCACAAGCAGCGATGTGACTTTCTAATGAGTCCGAATGCCTTTTTTGAGTGATAAAAATACAGAGTGTACTTTTGATATAGGAGAAGCTAGTGGGACCAAGCTTTAGGTGGAGTTTGAATTCACACTTGACCTTACTGTTAAGGTTCAGGTGGAGCATGAATCTGAATTTGTTTCTGATCCTCGAGAATCAGAAGAAGACGGTGTTAAGGGGTTTAGGGTACAAACTATCTTAGATGACTACCAACTAATAAGAGATAGAAGTAGAAGGGAGATAATGGAACCATCTAGATTTAGAGATTACCTTTCTCTTGATGTATTTTATTACCAAGATCTAGTATTTAAAGAGCCTAAGTCTTATGATGAGGCTGTTAGTAGTCAGCTATCTAAAAATTGGCAATATTCCGTGTTAGAAGAAATGATTTCTTTAATGAAAAATAAGAACTGGATATACTAGTTCTTACGCCGATCGACAGATAAATCCTTAAATGCCTGCAAGTGGATTTATGGGGTTAAGGAAGGGAATTCTAAAAAGCCCGTTAAATTTAAGGTTAGACTAATTGCAAAAGGCTTGACCCAAAAGCAATGTATAGAATGTAATGGACTTTATCACATGTCGTTAAATATGCTACCATTATGGTGATTTTTGCATTGGTTGCTCATTAAAATTTTGAACTTGAGCAAAAAACTACTTTCTTGTATAGGGACATGGAAGAAACTATCTATAGACTTTATAGATAAGAGGAAACATGATCATGCATGTTTACTAAAAAGACCCATGCATGGGTTTAAACAATTACCTTTGATACAAAGATGTTTCATACAATTACTAAAAAGACAATGGTACAAAGATGTTTCATACTTTTGTTGCATCTATTGGTTTTATTAGGAGTACATTTGATCATTGCCTATACATGTGATTTTTTTTTTTGCTATTTTATGTGGATTACATGTTATTAATTGGACAGAACATCAATAGTGTAAATAACTAACATTAAAACATCTTTAAGCATTGAATTTGAACTTAAATATTTAGGGCATGTTAGAAGAATACTTGAGATGGATATTGTAAGAAATAGGTCTAAACAGATTTTAATTTTCAAACAAACTTCTTACCTAAAAAGGGTATTATCAAAATTGGCTATATATGATTCTAAATTTGCCACTTAATCATTTACTATTCATTTCAAATTAACTAAATATAAGTGTCCTATTGATGAATTTGATATAAGATACATGAAAATGGTTTCATATGCTAATCTTGTAGGGTTAGTTATGTATATAATGGTGAGTATTAGACCTGATGTTGTTCATGCTATAAGTACCCTAAGTAGGTCTATGACCAATCGTGGCCCTGAACATTGGACGGATTTAAAATGGCTATTGAGATATTTGAAACGATCCTCACAATTAGGATTGTGTTTTAAGTCTCGCAATGAGGGTGTAGTATTTATATGATTTGTAGATGGACTTTGCATGTGATAGAGCTAATGAGAAATCAAAATACTCTTGAAAAAACTTTCAACTCAATATAACCCATCTTATACGGAAACTAAGGTATTGCCTTTAAATAAATTTAAATCTTGTTTTAAAATGTTGAACACTAATACTGTTCAATTTCATATTGTAGGTACATATTCTGATACTAATAGAGGATAAAAGGAGATGAATTTTTTTTAGATTAATTGTTACTCTAAGTTTATGTTCTGTCAAGGTGGAACTCTGTTGGATGTCGAATTCAGACGGGCTTGGCCCAACTACTTTAACTATTGCACGATAAATTCAATTGATGAGACCCGAAACCCGGACCCATTTTAAATGGACAAAATCATGTTTGAGAAATATGACTTTAGATGTAATTATTTGCCACTAAAAATGATAAGTTTCTAGTTACCGTGGACCATTGATCTTGATCTAAGATCAACGATGGTCATTGGATGTATAAATAGACACTTGTGCTGGTATCCTAATTCATTTTTTTCAATTTAATTTTCCTTGGCCATCTTCTAGAACTTTCTTTAGGTTTTCTTCTTCGTCTTCTCTTCATCTTTATCTAGGGTTGGACGATTCTATGATTTCTTAGTGGGATTGAGGATTTGAGTGATTTTGTAGTGAGAAGAGTGACGATTTTGATGGAGGGTTGAGTTCTCGTGGTCCATAGAAGTAACCTCAACTAGTCTATTTGAGGGTTGACTTTTTGAGGCTTGTGCTTTGATACATAAGGGTACAATATTCATAGTTTGTGTTCTGTGAGACTTTCAATGCGTAGACGAGTTTTTTTATCCAATATTGTTTGAGTTTTTGTATAATAAAAATATGATTTGTATACTAACATATGTTATCATGTTACTCATAAGGTAACATGAGGGACCATTGAAACATTTTTCGAGATGAAAAAAATCATGCGATCTGAGCAAATCCGATGGCGATGGCGATAGCTCTGACGATGGTTAGGGGATCACGATTGTGATATCATATCCAGATTTGGCGGCAATTTTCTCAACCTAAATCCGAATCTACGTTTAAAAGATGATGGTGATGACAGCAACGATGAAAATGGTGGCAGGTTGGTGTTTGCAAGAAAGATAAGTGAAAAGTAAAGGGTTTAATTAAATGAAAGTAAATTTAGTTAATGTTTTAATTAAAGTAATAGTTATCATCTATAATCTATAATATATTAATTATTAGTGAGAATCATTTTGTGGACGATTATATTCTTACTATGATTCAATTATTTCAATAATAACTTCATTTTCATTTTTAATAGATATTTAATTATTTCAATAATACCCTACTTTTCGTTTTTTAATATGTATTTAATTTATTAATAATTTGAACCATTTGAACAATATTATCGTTAATTATTTTGTCAACTATTTAGTTATGATGAATGTCTATTTGACATATTCATTAACTTACTTTTTATTTTTCAATATGTATTTAATTTTTTTTAACCATATTTGATAGATTTATTACATTTTCATTTTTCAATATATATTTGATTTATTTAATCATTTGAATAATATTATCATGAATTATTTTTTTCAATTATTTAGTTATAATCAATGTACATTAGTATATATAATAAATAATTTCAATTGATATAAGCATATTAAGTGAATATGAAGAAATAATGATATTCGTTGGATGTTCAGTTCAGATCAAAAGGGTAAAGGGAGAGACTATTCCAATTGACTTCCGCAAATATTTAAATTGTTTTCACAAATTGTTTTTTATTTCATTTGAATAAAAAAAAAAGTCATTCCACATAAACAATTTGTATTAATTATTTTTTATATTCTCACATCTTATAATATTATTTTTATAATACCTATAAAGTATTTCAAAACAATGTACTACGCACATTTAACTATGACTAGTGAATAAAAATAGGGGATATTTTAAATTTATGTTTAGGAAAAAATGAAGTACTTGATGTAATTTTCACGATAACATTTGTATAGTTGAGTCTTATCCCCTGAAATAGTATACAATTGGGAGGGCTTTTTGAGAGCCCAAAAGCGTTTCTATAAGAAATGTTGGATTCGAACGCAGTTCCTGTTGGTGCTCCCAGCATTTTGGCACTTTAAGCATGTTTACAAAACACGCTTCTTTTAATTGAAGCGTCCTTACTTGGATGGAGGACATGTGGTTCTCTTATGGCCGTTGGATGCTTTGGACTATTCATATACTCTGGGCTGGAGACTTTTGGACTGATTCGATTCATTCTTTCATTCTGGAGACTTTGAGGGTTTCTGTTGTTTGAGAGAGAAAGAGAAAAGAGGCTAGGGTTTGATTCATCCTGTTTTGTTTCACTTTAAATCTCTGATTTAAAGTATTGTAATAGATAGATCAACCTTCGATTGTAATATTCTGTGTGAATATTGTGAGGATCTGAGTGATATCTCTGTCATATTACTTGGTGTGTGTTCAAAGGGTTTCTTGGTGATTTCTGAGTAAATATTGGTCGATCTTCTGTTGTATTTTAAGAGATAAGTTTTATATCTCTTTTTTATAACATTTGTAACATTTGTTTACATTTTTTGGCTAATTTAGTGCAACTAAGCATGATCCTTTTCATGGATACTCAACGGGAGATGTAGGTGTTAGAAACGGTCATTGAATCTCCGGGGCTACGGTCGAAATAATTCATGTGTTCATTCTTTAAATTTCTGCAGTTTGCTTTTCTGTTTTGGTTATTGTTGTCTCGATTCTTATATAGTGTATTGGTCTGGGCCTTACAGTGGTATCAGAGCTTTGACTGAGGAATAAGTTGCCTGGATCTTTGAAGAAAGAGACAGATCTTGAGGGTTCTTTGGTCTGCTCTTAAGAAAAACGATTTTATATAAACTCGCTTGGTGAGATCTTTAACTTTTAAAGCGTTTAACTTTAATATTAAGGTTTCTTGATCATTCCCTTAATTTGTCATACATCGTTGAAACCCCATTTAGACTAATCTTTGTCCAAGAGCTCCTGTGAGGTCTTGGAATCTGAGATAAATCAAGTTTGGGTGTGTTACTTGGAGAATCTTGCTGGAGAGATTAGTGAAACATAGTTTGTGATCTTTGTTATTGTGTATTTTTTAGAATCTTGATCTGCATAATCCTTTATAGTAGCTGTTGTTTGAAAATCTTGTTATACTGTGTATATTACTGTGATTTTCTATCTGTGATTATTCTGAGCTCCTGTTGTTTTTGCATATTGTGTAATTTGTCATCAGTCTATGTGTCTACATTGATTTTATCATGGCATCTGCTAAATTCAAAGTTAGTTAATTTGATGGAAAAATTGATTTTAACATGTGGAGTTACAAAATGAAAGCTATTTTAATGCAAATGAGATGTGTTAAAACTCTTGATGATAGTTGGCCTACTGATATTATTCGTGCTAAGAAAACTGAACTTGAAGAAGTGGCTTGGAGCACTAGTTTCTTATACTTATCTGAAAATGTGATTAGAAGTATAGGTGAAACTAAAACTGCTGCAGAATTGTGGACTAAGCTTCATACCAAATATGTGACCAAAACTACTCCAAACAAATGTTTTCTTTTAAAACAATTCTTTCTTTCAAAATGGATCATTCAGTTGATTTGGATGAAAATTTGAACAGATTTACTAAACTTACCCAAGACTTAGCCGATTGTGATGAAAAGCTTTCAAAAGATCAATTGATGTAGTTTTGTTAAACTCCATATGTGACAAGTATAAGGACATTAATGTTGCCTTAGAGTATGGTAGAGATGAACTTAGTACTGATATAATACTCAATGCTTTGAAAAATAATGCACAAGAAATTAAGGTTGAGTCAAGTACTAGTCACACTAGGATAAACTTGTTATCGAAAGGAAAAGTTTTTGGTAAATCTATTTACCATCCAAAATTTTCAAACGACAATAAAAAGTGGACTGAAAGGAATAAGACCAAGATTAATGCTAAGGGCAATAAATGTTACTATTGTGGTAAAATTGGTCATTTTGCTAAAAATTGTTTTAAAAAGAAAAATGAATCAAGAGAGAGGTTTTGAAGAGGGAAACACTTCCCTTGCATATAATAAAACCAAAAATGAGAATAGTTCAGTCCTTGTAAGTATTGGAAAGAAACTGAGTGATGAATGGATACTTGACTCAGGTTGTTTTTTTCATGTGTCCAAACAAAAACTGCTTCATTGATTTTGTTAAAACCAAAGGAGGGACAGTAATAATGGGAAATAACTATGCCTGTAAAATAAGTGGAATTGGAACTCTTAAACTCTTAGAAAATGGAAATGTTTTGATACTAAAAGAAACCAGATTTGTCCCAGATTTAAAAAGGAACTTAGCGTCCTTAGGCATGTTAAATGATATGGAGTTTAACATCAATATGGAGAAAGGATACATCAAAATTCTTAAGGGAAATGATTTGGTCATATCTTTCCCTAAGAGACATGTTTTGTATTACTTAAAGGCTAAACCTTTGTTGGGTTTGTCTGCCTCTGCCATACCTGAAAATTTTACTTTAGCAAAACTATGGCATGAAATACTTGGTCACATTGGCAAAAAGGGTTTGAATTTTCTGAAATCAAAAGGTATTTTTGAAAAATTAAACATTTGAAATTTTGGTTCATTTGAACAATGTATTATAGGGAAATAGGTTAAACTTCCTTTTCCAACTAGAACACATAAATCTAAGCAAAAATTTGAGTATTTGCATGCTGACTTGTGGGGCCCTGCTTCTGCGCCTACATTATTTAGTTCCAAATATTACTTTCTTATAATTGATGATTTCTCAAGAAAAATTTGGGTACATTTGTTGAAATCTAAGAATGAGACATTTTCTATTTTTAAAGAATGGAAAACACAAGTTGAAAGCCAGACCGACCTTACAATAAAAATCTTGAGAATTGATATTGGTTTAGAATTCTGTAACTTTGAATTCAACAATTTTTGTAAAGATCATAGCATTGAGAGACATAGAATTGTTACTTATATACCACAACAAAATGATATAGCTAAAAGAATGAATAGAACTTTGCTAAACAAAGTCAGATGCATGATGTTGAGTTCTGGACTACCAAAAATGTTCTGGGGTGAAGCAGTTGAAACTGTTGCTTATCGGATTAATAGAAGTCCTACAAGTGCTTTAAACTTTGATGCTCCTGAAGTTGTTTGGTCTGATAATTCTGTGAATTATTCTTACTTGAAAGTCTTTGGCTATACTGCATATGCTCATCAAAATATTGGTAAACTTGAAATTTGATCACTTAAATGTGTTTTCTTAGGATATGATGATCAAGTGAAAGGGTATAGGCTATGGGTTAAATTTGAAAAAGGATTTAAAGTGATAATTATAAAAGATGTCATTTTCAATGAATCGCTGATGCCTTGCCTTGAGGGTAAAGATAATAGTCTAATTGAGAAGGATATTCAAATTGGGGTGGAGTCAACTAGTAACAATCTGGATAATTTTGAACATGTACTGAAAATTTAGAACAAGGTGTTGATACTGTGCCTGAAACTGATTATGATCCATCTAAGCCCATTGACCAATCTGTTTATTCACTATTACTTCTTGATGAGTATCAACTCACTAGGGATAGAGAGAGAAGACAAATTAGGTCTTCTATTAGATTTGACAATGAGAACTTTGTTTCTTTATTTACCTATCAAGAAAAGTTTGAAAATGAACCAAACTCTTATGATGATGCCATAAATTGTAAAGAAAATAGAGATTGGAAAGATGCTATGGAAGAATAAATGACTTTTTTGTTTAAAAATAAAACTTGGAAACTTGTTGAAAGGCCTAAAGGACAGAAAATTATAGATTGTAAATGGATTTAAAAAATCAAGCATGGTGAAGGAGGGTGTAATAATATAAGATATAAAGCTAGATTAGTAGCTAAGGGTTTTACTCAAAAGGAGGGCATTGATTACACTAAAATATTTTCTCGTGTAGTTAAATACACTGCTATTAGATGCTTACTTGCCTTGTTACTCAATTTAAATGGGAACTTAATCAACTTGATGTTAAAAAAAAAAATTCTTGTATGGTGAACTTGATGAATTATTTACATGAGACAACCTGTTGGCTTTGAGAAAGGTAATCCTGAAAACATTGTTTTTTTGTTAAAGAAATCATTGTAAGTGTTAAAACAAGCCACCAAAAAATGGTACAAAAGGTTTGATTCTTTTGTGTTGAAATTGGGCTTCAGAAGAAGTCAATATGATACTTGTCTATAGTGCAAAGGTAATGAAGGAAAACATTCCTTATATTTGGTCCTTTATGTGGATGACATGTTGCTTACTAGTTGTGATAAAGGTGAAATTAAATATATTAAACTGAAGTTAAAAACTGAGTTTGATATGAAAGATCTTGGTGTAGCTAAGAAAATTATGGATATGCAAATTGTTAGAAATAAAGAAAAGGATTTGTTGTTTTTAAACCAACATGATTATGCGATTAAAGTGTTGAAAAAGGTTAACAAGTATGACTGCAAACTTGTGACTTTACCTCTTACAAATAATTAAAAAATGTCTTCTGAATGCTATCCTAAAACTAAAGAAGAATATGCTAGAATGTTTAGGATTCCTTATGTTATTGTTATGGGCTCTGTTATGTACTTAATGATATGTACTAGGGCTGATCTGGCTCATAGCATTAGTATATCAGATTTATAAGTAATCCTAGAGAAGATCATTGGAATGCTTTAAAATGGTTATTAAGGTACTTAAAAGGTATTGCTGATTTAGGCTTAGTGTTTAAATCTAATAAAGATGATGTTATGTTAAAATGATATATTGATTCAGATTTTGCTGGTGATAGAGACAATAGAAAATCAACTTCATCCTATTTTATGCCTTATATGTTATGTCATTAGCTGGAAATCTCAATTACAAAAGATTGTTGCTTTGTCATCTACTAAAGTTGAGTACATATCTACCACTGATGCTATAAAAGAAGGAATGTGGTTAATTGATTTATTATCTGAACTTGATTTTGTTGATACTCAAACTGTTTTGTACTCTGACAATCAAAGTGCAATTCATCTTAGTAGAGATCCCAAGTTTCATGATAGAGCTAAGCACATTGATATTAAATATCACTTCATTAGAGATGTTATTTCTAAGGGTATAATAAAGGTTAAAAATATTGCAACTCAACATAATTCATCAGATATGGGTACTAAAGTGATTCCTTTAAACAAATTTTTAAACTGCCTTAAATTTATTTCTATTGATTCTTTGTGATCTTGATGTGGATACTCAGAGCAAATGAAATTGATCAGTGTTCATGTTCCTGGATACACTAACAGTCCAAAATCTGGTAGCAAGGTGGAGAATGTTGGATTCGAACCCAGTTCATTTTGGTGCTCCCAGCATTTTTGGCACTTTAAACGTGTTTACTAAACATACTTCTTTTAATTGAAGTATCCTTACTTGGATGGAGGACACGTGGTTCTCTTATGGATGTTGGATGCTTTGGACTATTCATATACTCTGGGNTAGCAAGGTGGAGAATGTTGGATTCGAACCCAGTTCATTTTGGTGCTCCCAGCATTTTTGGCACTTTAAACGTGTTTACTAAACATACTTCTTTTAATTGAAGTATCCTTACTTGGATGGAGGACACGTGGTTCTCTTATGGATGTTGGATGCTTTGGACTATTCATATACTCTGGGCTGGAGACTTTTTGGACTGATTCGATTCATTCTTTCATTCTGGAGACTTCGAGTGTTTCTATGGTTTGAGAGAGAAAAAGAGAGAAGAGGCTAAGGTTTGATTCATCCTGTTTTGTTTCATTTTAAATCTCTGATTTAAAGTATTGTAATAGATAGAACAACCTTTGATTGTAATATTCTGTGTGAATATTGTGAGGATCTAAGTGATTTTTCTGTCGTATTACTTAGTGTGTGTTGAAGGGTTTCTTGGTGATTTTTGGGTGAATCTTGGTCGATCTTCTGTTGTATATTAAGAGATAAGTCTCATATCTCTCTCTCTCAAACATTTGTAACCTTTGTTGCCATTTTTTGGCTGATTTAGTGCAACTGAGCATGATCTTTTTCATGGATGCTCAATGGGGGATGTAAGTATTAGAAGCGGTCACCTAACCTCCGAGGCTACGGTCGAAATGATTCTTGTGTTCATTTTTTAAATTTCTACAGTTTACATTTCTGTTTTGGTTATTGTTGTTTCGATTCTTATATCATGTGTTGGTCTGAGCCTTACAAGAAAAAATGTAATTGCTCGATACCAACCAAAAAAGTACTTGTAAATATATATTTACAAGCTATTTCAGTGAAGTTCTGATTTGAAGCTCTTTTAAAAGACTCTAAATTCAACTTTTATGCTAAGTTAAATTATGCATAATTGCTTAATTTACAGTGAAATACCTCTTCAAACAAAAAATTATAGTAAAAATATATAACTAATTTTCCTTCAAATCAAATTGTATATAATTTGAAGTTTTTTTTTCTTTAATGTTTAATAGATTTGTTAGTTTGCATAATATTTAAAAATAAATTTTAAAATGATAAGAAATTATGATATTTCATATGTTAATGTGTCATTTTAATATCTAGAACAAATAAATTTTAAATAACACAATTTATACTTAAAAAAATGTGCCATGACAATTTAATGAAAATATTTAATTTTTTAAAATATAATAAAAAAAATATTGTTAAATAATTATGTAGTATGTTCAGTTATAGCATCCTCACATTATCCCATACCAAATGCTTGACATTTATAATTCTGTAAATCAATAACTGTGTAAGTTGAACCTACAAGTTACCTACCCTCGTACTTATAAGTTTAAGAGCAATGCTGGGGTGCTAGGCTAGCATTGCCAAGCCTTTTACAGGCACAGACAAAGGGAGGTGGGCTGGGTATTTTGGAACAATTTTT
This sequence comes from Fraxinus baroniana, assembly GCA_903798355.1. NCBI lineage: Eukaryota > Viridiplantae > Streptophyta > Magnoliopsida > Lamiales > Oleaceae > Fraxinus > Fraxinus baroniana. The sequence goes on from CAIGRO010208912.1 coordinate 14,069, forward strand.
TATTGAGGCGGGTCCCATGCTAGACCCATGCGGGACCCGCCTCATGTGAGGAGCACCGGACCGTTTCGTCGGATTAACAAAGTTTAATTATTGAAAATGTAAATAAGTTAATTTATTTATATTCCGTATACAACTGTCAACATTAGAATCCTTATTTTTCTTGGAGCAAGTTGGGTAACTGAAAAAGTATCAATATATATTCACCACAAAAATATATTCTACTTCATGAGTTATAACTTATGGGCTTGTTTGAACTCCATTTTTGT
>CAIGRO010208914.1:0-11181 GCA_903798355.1 Fraxinus baroniana
TGAAAAGTAGGGATTCATGTAATTACCACATAGTTAATTAATCGTATTAATTAAATTTGGCCCATAAGTTAATTAATCCAATTAATCATACACAGAAAAACGTGAATGAGAGAATAAGTTTCACTTTCTTGTGCTTGCAAGATTATGAATATGTTGTTGTACTTCTCAAATCCTATCTGCTTACTAATACATGTTTAAGTAGGTTTGGCCCATCCACTAAACATAACCCGGTCAATTAGTTAATTAATCATATTAATTAAATTTGACCCATAAATTAATCAATCCAATTAATTAACTTAAGTCCATTAATAAATAATTTAATTAATTCTACAAATGTCCCACATTTATTAATTAATTAATTTATATTTTCATTCTTCTAGTTCTCCCTTTTGTGTGTGGTCCATTAGGTTCTCGATCACGAGATCTAAAAACGTAAATTATTATTTATTATTAATTCACCTATATTAACTAATTCACACTCGTCATCCCTAATTGACATCTAACAATATGTCAGGACAATATATATGACAGAAAATGTTACGTGGTGCTACAAAACCAAATTTATTCATTTTCATTAAAATGATCAGATAAATCAAGAAATATGATATGTGTCAATCTCAATTTATGATCATATCTTTCATCCCGTTCTTAAGTCAATACGTTGAAACTCTTTTCGACTTACACAATTACCTTGGTCGAGGATTTCGATATCAACGTAAGCACATGAAACGTAGATCAAATCTCCTACTATCTAAGAATAACGAATAATCTATTGATCATTCACAACTTTCATGTGATTCTTAACACATCTGAACTATGCCGTGTTAGCCACTTTTGACAGAGTAACATTCAATATCACTAAAATATGACTATCATCATATAAGGTACTATAATGACTTCAAGTTGAAGGATCAATTTCACTACCGAAATGTTAGAGATTAACTATTAATACTCAAATAGTTATCCATGTGAAATCTTTCTAACATGTCTCTAATATCTTATTCTCTCAAAAAAAAAAGAAAAATAAATAAATAAATCATGTATTCGTTTAAGTGTCACCACGCCTTAGTTTGTGAGATTAGCTACTTACTTAATAATTAAGAAATGCCTCAAATGCTAGTCTATCCGTAATAATGATATTTGTATTTCGTTATTACTTACGACCACGGATGATTAAAATTCGGTTATATGCAATTTGTATCCTATAATCACAACTCCTTTTAATTAACAAATTATTAAGACTTAAAGAGTTTTCCAGACTCTATTATTTAATTTATTAGATATTAATTCAATTAAATAACAAATCTGTTATAAATAAAATTACATCAATTATATATATTAAAAACGTCCATATCCAAAATCTATTGGACCTAGAACGTAACATGATGTACATGTAGCAAGATTGTTAATCTTAAATTTCTTCAAACTTATTGAGAGTTGAACAGTCTAAAATTTTGTATTCCTAGATATACAACACACTCAGTCACAGTTATGGAATCAGAGAAGAAGAAAATTTTAGAGGCAAACCCAAAAACGCAAAAAGGAAAAGCAAAAGAATGAGTTGTACAGCATTTTCAAGCTCCAAAACCTGCCTTCTTTTCTGCTCAAAACCCAACAAACCAAAGAAAAATTGCATCCCTGAAAGTTTTTCAAGCATTTCCTTCAGTTCACAGTTGACGAAATCAAGAATTCATTTCAAAACTCCACCTGAAATTCCTAGAAACAAATGGTACAAGGCCACTTTTACGGCTTTTTGGTCAACAACGCAAAGCACAGACAGTTTGTACGATGTGTGGGGAGTTGCAGGAAGTGGAACAATTTCTGATATAAAGAAAGCTTATAAACAAATGGCAAGAAAATATCATCCTGATGTGTCTCCACCAGAGCGTGTTGATGAATAAACAAGGGGATTTATATTGGTTAAAGAGGCACATGAAACCCTTTCTGATCCTCACACCAGAGCTCTGTACGATCAAGATTTAGCTAATGGATTGGGCTTCAATTTCTCTGCTGGAAGAGGATAGGAACATAACCGGTAATTAGAATTTGTATTTTTATACATTCAGAAGTTATAAATCTTGTGACAATATACTGAATTTTTGGTTTATTCATCAAACAGAGGTAGGAAGAGAGACATGGGGAGTGGAAAATGAAGTGGAAATCTCAATTAAATAAATTGAAGCAAAGGAAAACAGATTCAGGAGGAAGAATGTCCTGGGGAGCTCGAATGCGCTACCGAAGATGAAACCCATAATTTCTCTTTTTCTATTTTAGTGTCCCGATGTATATTCCAATCTTTTTTGTTTTACGAATGAAATATTTATTCACTTTTGAGTTTATTAGATCAGACAATATTAAAACAAAAACAAGGCTTTGGACCATTAAATTATATGATCCGTTTTGATATAATTGTATTTATTTACCCTCAAGTTTCAACCGCATATTTCACCTTCAAATCGTATAAAATTCATTTACAAGGTTCTCTCAACATCAATAATGGATCCACAAGAATACCCTCAACCACACTGCTGAACACGATTCCCAACACAAAGATGTTAGACCCTTCGTATCACAAATAATACAAGAAAAATGTTCACAAAGAATGATGAAAAAACACGACGAACAAGCACCAAGTAGTAGGCAGCTAGTTAAGAAGAGGAATAGAGAAAAAGAGAGAAAAATCGAGAGTAACCCAAAGAATGATGTGAGAAATAAGCTATGGTTACTACTTTATATAGAAGGATCCACAACCTTTGATATCATCAAGATTCAAGAACCACGATTTCTCTTCACATCTAGCCACGATTCAAAAGCGCAAAAAAGGGTTTTTCTTATTTTTATTGTTATTTTAAAATTTTAAATCAATTTAAAAATTAGGTAATAAATTAAAGGAATAAAAAGCGTTGAAAGGCGTGAAAAATCGTAAAAGCGTAAAAAAAGTGCGCTTGGGGAAAAAAAATGAAAAAGTACGAAGTGAAGCGTTTTGCTCCCGCTTCGCATCTAGGCAACATTTTTGAGAACACTACTTGTCACTACCAACAAGCAAGACTAAATGAATTCAATAGTTAAACAATCACATAACAAATATAAATTGAAACTTATTGGCTTTTACCGATATTCAAAAGACTTAGACAATTTATAACTTTAACAATATCAATATATTGGTATCCATATCTGAGTGATTATATTTTGTAAGAAATTTATCAAATTTAACTACACGTTGTGTCACAATATTTTAATGAAATGTAATACAATGTCAATGTTCTTAATACGCTCATGAAATACGAGATTTTTACATAAATGTATTAAAAATTGACCATCTCAATTATCATTTAAAACACACATTTCTTCACGCAAAACTTTTTTAAGGCACAAAGGCTGTTTAATTGCTTTAGGAGTAACAGTGTAGTCAACTCAATAATAGACAGTGCATAGGAGGAGGAAGTAGACTTCATACTATCCATATCCCCAACATAATCCGTATTTAAGTAACATTTCAATTTCACAGAGCCTATTGTATTAGAACAAGGAATTCTACTAAAGTATTCCTCTTCATTATTGTTAGTAGGGAGCCTAATGTATTTTCTATGGTCAAGAGAGTTAACCTAAAATGTCATTTTACCTTTCCTTTTTGGGCACTGCCTTTGAACCATGTGCTTGCATTGAGAAGCCCCGAGCTGAGCTCGGAGAAAGAGAGACGTCTGATACCAAGTCTTTTGGCATAACTCCAAATTGAACTGTATCTGAACTTGAGGAATCATTGGCATGATTATCATTTCCAACAGAATGAGAAGATAGGGAGCGTGCTTGAGATCTTCTTCCTTGAATTCTGCTTTGTGAATTCATGACTTCACGAGTAATGTTTGTAGAAGAACTCGATCCACGTAAAGTGGGAGTTAACTCATTCCTACGAATCTGCAACACATTAATAGCTCCTTAAGGAACATGGATTGTGGAGTACTAAATAGTACTAAATTAGAAAAGGAAGATAAAATCTCATCCATCACACTGTCAAGTCCCATTGCCTACCAATAACTTTCACAAGAGTATAGATCATAGCTAATTTATGAACATAAACCAAAAGGCAAAATAGTATAAGAGACTCTAAGTTAATAGTGTACCATATCAAAGAAGCTAGTGTTTCTTCGAGCACTTTGCGTCGTCCCTTCAGAATCTTTTGGCATAGCTCCAAATTGAACTGTATCTGAATGAGAAGAAAAAGCAAATCCCTGAATCTGCTGGGCATATTGCAAACACCTAATATGATTTTCATTATTCCCAGTGAGCTCTGCCAGAGCCAAATGTAAATGCCATGCAGGAATATTTTTGAAGAATCCTCTGACCTCTTCAGCAACTTTATCTCTTGGTTGCAAAAGAACTTGATCAAGCGTCTCGGCCCCATCTTTGAAAGCACTACATATTAGATTGAAATTGCCTATATGGATGAAGTGAATAATATCAGGTTAAACGAAAGAATATGGTTCACTTCCCTACACTAAAGCATCGAAACTTGTTCCATTATAACAGATCTGCTGAACATGCATGTGTTTGAAATTATGCTTGTGTTCCTCCTTACTACAAGAACCACCACTAATTCTCTTCAGAAATATTGCTGAAACTATGAATAATGGTAAGAGCTTGTGATACCTGCAGTATTCTATAGTTCCTTGATCACATGACATATGACGTCCTATAATAACTAGAGACTGAACAACGTATTAAATGAAGAAATCTCCTATAACTTACACCGACCTTAAAGATGAGAAAGTAAAAGTGTATCTTCAGTAAGAATGAACTTCACTTTGAAGATTTCTGCTCAAATAAACAGCTATAACAAGGACAAAATTAACGTTATATGCTACTATATGAAAGGGAAAGGTTGCAAGGTGCTTGGCTTTGAAAATTACTATTTTTCCAAAAGAAATTTTTTCTAGTTTAATATTCAAACATATAGGGCAAACTGTGAACTACTTTTGCAGAGTTCACACTTCTCAACTCAAGATGAAAGAGTAGGAAGATTGACACTATTTGAACGAGCTTATGAATCGAGCCAAATCACCCAATAGAAGCCTTCATACCCTGTCACACGTTGGTCTTTTATCACCCCGAAGACATAAACAACATTTCCTTTAAGTACCTTCAATTATCGCTCGAATTAACATTGTTTTGATATCATTGATAAAACTGAAATGACATAAAACCAAAATAACCATCTATCTATTTCTTGTAGAACCTCCCGAAAACTGAATAATGTGAAAACTTAATAAATAAACATATTATTTCTGCCAAATAATGCGTATCACCAATGCATGAAAAATCTTTACAAGATTGAGCAATCAGGAAAAAGCACCTGTGTTCACACTGCGCCCAAGGTTATCATATTCTGCCAGTGGGTCAAGTATATTAAGATGCATTTTCTGAAACTCTTTTGGCTTTGTCACAACGCTCCGAGATGAATTTGAAAACAATTCTTTCCAGTGTTTCAAAAATTCTTCACTTAGCATACAATTATTCTGTCCATTTTCCGGCATCTCAACTGCAAAGAAATCAGAAAAGAGAAGGCTATAATTAACTGAAAAAATAAAAACATAACAGAGAGAAAACAGAACAAAGACAACGCTAAAACTTTGTGAGAGAGGGGAGCGAGATTGTGTGTCACTGTCAAAGAAAGACAGAAACAAAAAATGATGATGAATTCAAATTCTCTTTAAATAAGCCAAAGGCATTGCTTAGCCACTATATCAGGAAGTGATGATATACAAACAGGCCCTTGCAAACTGACGCAGTAAGTATTCCAATCAAATTGGCTAAAGTATTTCAAAAATCCATAGAGTACCTACAAACATGCAAAGGATACAATAAATTGAACTTGTGCATGAAATTCTATAAAGACCAGTGTCAATTTTCCACAGTCAAATCATGCAAACTGTTGAATCACTTCATCTAAAATTTTAAGATATATGAGAGGGAAAAATTCTTCAACATGTGCCAGCTGGATTCATTTCGCTAACGAAGGCCTAATGTGTGAAATTTTTTCATAAAGGGTGATTTTGAAATTGAACCCACCACCTTTTTCTACTTTTATACGATGTTGAAATGCCCAGCCAAAAACTTGAGCTGTTAAACTGGGGATAAAGTTATTTATTTGCATTTTCTGTCCAACACAAAAAATTACAATAAAGTCATGCATGCAGTTGTACACAATTCAGAGTCAATATTGCATATAACAGGTAGTTTACCTCTAAAGGGCTATTTAAGGATGAATGGAACAGATGGAATATATACAGAACAAGAGTTTCCAATGCATATGTAGAAATTGAACCGCGTCGTGCTCCTCCAAGAATACATCTCTCATAGTAAATCCAAGCTTTTATCAGAATAATGCTACGTTTGAAGAGATGATTTTTTCCAACGAGGCAATCGACCTACACTTAGAAACGAATCCCTAGCATTTTGTAAGTGAACAAAAGCAAGACATGCAACTTTAAAATTTATTATTCATGAAATAACTTGACATATCTTAAGGAGTGCAACAGTGCTTTAAAATATTGGACAACTTCAGTGGAATTACTGATAAAGTAAATACATACATTTAATCTTCTCCTATAACATTTTATCCATCATTCACTCTGTCATGTCCAATTTTCACTTGAAAATATTAAAGCCGGTGAAAATTAGTATGCAAAATATATAGTCAGTGTTCTAGCGAGTTTTTTACATTTTATTTTATATTTTAAAACTAATAGGACCCATTAATTTCTACCTGCTCAAGGAAACAAAGTGCAAGAAGTCCACCGGAATGGTTGAAGGATATATCAACCTCAATACCCTCTACAATGCATTCCACAATTTTAACCTGTCATTAAGGAGCATAGAAAATCAATTAAGACAATACACTAGTAGGATGCAGTAATATATAAGTTTGGCACATGAAAGTTATGATCTGAACCATCTATAAAACTGATTGAATATCTGATTCTACCTTAGCAGGGGTCAACTTGGTACCCTTAACTTCATACTCAGCATTTTCACTTTCCTCTTCCCTCTTTAGAAGAGCAAGAACGTCATCGGCCAAAGATCCCTCCACATTAGGACTTCTAATTAGAGTAAAATCAATGTCTCCATGCGGTAAGTAAGTCTTGAGTGGAAATGACCCATAGGGGAACACCTGACACAATACTAATCCATCAAAAAAAATTTACAGAGACGAAAAGAAATTTCAAAAATTTATAGTAAAACTCACCTTGCACTGAAGGATGTTGAAGAGTCTAGTGAAGTAATCAATAATTTCTGTCCGCTTCATCTCGGAATGGATTGTTGGATGCACACCATCCAACACTTGCTGAGTAGCTTCCTCAGCAACTGCCCAATTCTCGGCATTTATGGCCACCGGATCGCCGGCATTTTGATCCACCTCAGAATCACTCAAACTCATTTTTTTTTACTTATTTATGTAAAAAAATCCAGTACAGTATTAGAAAAACCGTGTATGGAGTTCGCTGTTTTCTACTGGTTTCTTGATGTTAATGGAAAAAATTCAAGAAATGGGTTTTGGGGGGTTTTGTGAACTGTAACAATCTGTTATTCTGTTCCGTAAAACTCTCTCTTTTTCCCGCCCAACACCCACACATATTTCTCTTCCCCAGGAAGACAAGTGTCCAGCTAGCTGGCATTTAACTGTAAGCGTAATTTGAATGTGACTAAAAAAAGGGGTTATTTTTGTTGAAAAATGATTAATTCATGGGTAATTATATTCAAATCAAAATTTTTATTTCTTACATGGCATTTTAATTACACTTAAAAGTTCTCAATATTTACTCATTATAGTATTGATGTCTCTAACGATTGTTCATGACATTCTTATCATCAAACTTTTCGTTATTTTGTATTTCATAATAGTTTATGTCCAAAAAGTACGTTGAAATAGTGTATACCAATTTATTTTTCCATCATATTTTAAAAAATAAATAAATCAAAACGTACGAAAAAATTGAAAGACTAACGTGTAGTCCGCAACAAATAAATGTGCATAGGGGATTCAATTGTACAGTTCATTTTTAGCTTTAGCTTATGCTTCCTATGCACGGAAACTGAAGCTTGAAAATTCAAAGATTGTTAGGATTTTTGCAGAACTCTCTCGTAATTACACCGATGTGCTCTTGAAACCTTCTCATTAGGCATTGTTTGATGCAGAGACGAATTCAATTGAAGAGCCAGTGCTGAGACAGTTTGAGAAAGACATGAAAGCACAAATTAAAGTCACACGATAAGTAATTTCCGAGGCAAAAGAATATTTTGATAATCAGCTAAAGATTCACAAGCTGAAAGACAATATCTTTGCATTAAATGAACAGTCGACGAAAGCGAAAAAACATGGTGCTTCTCTCAAGCTTGATTGCTACTATGTCAATCCCCAAAAGCTTGCATTGCTTGGCTTTAAGGATTATGGAAGAAGGAATTGTACACCCCGATAAGTATACAGATGAAGGAAAGCCCCCCAAGATGGAATTGGAGGACCCAAAGCTTTATCATTATGCAATTTTCTCGGACAATGTTATTGGTGCTTCTGTTGTGGTGAACTCAGCTGTGAAAAACACGAGAGAGCAATGGAAGAACTTGTTGCATGTAGTAACAGATGAAATGAATCCCGGGGCTATGCAAGTGATGTTCAAAATGAGGGATACAACAAATATGAAGTTCGGGAATACTCCCAAGGCATGCGCATGGGCTTACGGCATGAATTTCTTCGATTTGGATGCTTGGAGGAGGGAGAAGTGCATCGAAGAGTATCACTACTGGCAGAATCTGGTGAGATTGCATTCAAACAAAATCGGTGATTATTTGTTTTTATTGTTTATAATTTCCGTGTGAGTTATACAAGTGCACCTTCAATCAACATAATGGCCCAACCATTTTCAGCCCCTTGAGTTGAATGGAAGACTCGTGTGTGTTATGGTCACGGCATTTCTCTCTCAAATGTTGGCATCATGGTAGATGCAAAGGAGATGCATTGGACAATTAACACTGGTTGGCCCCCCCTTGCATCATATGCATTTGCTACCAGAGGTATCTTGCTCCCTTCTAACCAAGGCAAAAATCACGTAAGATTCAACCTTTTGCAAATTTGGTTTTAATATATAGAACAAGTAATGTCATAAAAATTAGTTACTAAAGTGTAAGTTTCTCAAAAGGAAGAAGAATGTGAAATGCAATTGTAATCAAAAGCAATTACTAAGGTTTGTTTGTCGTCTTCGTGTGCAAGTCAACTAGTGTTAACTCTTAGATCGCTTTGGCATTCTATTTATTCTGTCAAAATAATAGTAGGGACTAACTGTGTCCTTAAAATACTTACCCATTTTCAACTTATAATCCTGCAATTTGATTCGAAATGCAACCTTTCGAATAAATGATTGCGTACAAGATGATCAACATGGTATTCTAATTCATGCGCTATTTCCTAGTCATGGCTAAAATCCCGAAAATGAAAAATGCTAGAATAGGACCAAGAGTTGATATGATTCAAAATGCCCAAAAAATCTTTTGCTCAAAGTTTTGCAGCGAGACTCGAGTAATAGAAAAGCAGAGTGAAAAAAGAGGGGAAGATGTGGAAAATTAGGATGATGGCAGCACCAAGAACATATATTATACAAATTTAATCGTACTCATGCGATTGGTCACTACTTGCTCAGCCATTGTTGTCCGTTTCAAACTCCTCAAAAGATGCTTGGGTCGGACACAAATAACATATTTATCCCTTGGATAAATCTTAATGTACCTAAAGTTATACATACACTTGGTAAAAAATTATGTAAACCCTTAGGTGAGTGTAGCATGATTCTTATCCCTTTAACCAACCACATTTACATGGCCATTTTGCTGTGCCTTAGTTGATATGACCAACATCTGGAGAAACTAGAAAATTCACCCCTCAGCACTTTAACTAATCAAACAAAATAATAAAGCAGTGTGATTGGCTGTTCCCCCATATTCCAAGAATGGATATGGAATAAAGGGCCAAAAAATGTTTCAACCGTACAAAAAGTAGGAAGAATTACGGACATCAAATTGCACCAGTATATAACAAAGAAAACCTATATTTATCAACTATACCAAATAAAGAAAATTGTGAAACCCTATAAAAAATTCAGTCTCTGAAACTATCTACCCTCTGGGTGTCCAATCACTTAAAATTTACCAGAATTTAAAAGGAAAAGCCTACAAAAACCACTTGCCCCTTCTTTAACTATCGTTCTCAAGCAGTAGCAGAAACCCGAGCTGTCACTATTTTTGCAGCCCATTGGCCATTCCACAAGCACAGCTCGTGCAGCCAACATTGCCATTGATGTTGTCAGCCCTCTGATATCCATCACTCCTCCCCAAATACCACCTCGATATCCGAACTCATTTCCACCATAACCTCTGCCACCTCCATAGCTCCTACGTCCTCTCACTCCCTCATTTCCGAATCCGGAACCTCTTCCAGATTGGAACCTCCCCCTAGTGTTACCCGCAGCTTTTGAAATGAAATATTTCCCCTGCACAGTTCAATCTCACAATTGTTAAAAAATTCAAAGTGCATAAATAAATACTGCTAGAATAAATCTAGCACTATCTTCACAGGCCGTCTCGCTAACTGTAGAGAAAAATAAAGCAAACCCCTCTCATCTTAGGAGATAACAAGCATTTTATTATTTCCAGTTTCAAAATAGGAACCAACCTATTTATTTCCACAGTTTCCATAAAACAGAATAAATGAGGAACATACAAGCTTTTTCCAAGCTCAGTAGGCAAGCAAAAACAATATTAAACTACACACATCATGCTAAGGTTATCTTTTTATATTATTCTCAGATTCAGATATAAGCATAGATTTCATACTTCAATTCCAAACTAGTTAAACATCAATAAAGCCCACTTGCCTTGAGAATTGGTAGACTTGTTTTCCTCAATGGCCTGACACCCACCAATTGCAAGAGGAGAAGCCTGAAACATCAATTGATATAGGGTATGTAACTGAATTGATCAAAATGTCGAACGGATCATGGAGAGTAAGCCGAGTTAAATAATATAACACTGCAATAACAAACGCGTTAAAAGCATCAGCCACCCAACCCACTTCTTTTTCAATAGAAGAAAAATGAAAAGGAACTGGAGTGAGGAAGGATCACGTGCAACTTTAAC
>CAIGRO010208915.1:0-15223 GCA_903798355.1 Fraxinus baroniana
AAAAATCAAAAAATCAAAAAAAAAAAATCAAAAATCGATAAACAAAAGCCTCAAAATTGATGAAACAATTATGGGATTTAAGAACCAGAAACATGCTAAGTAAAAAGAGCGTTTTGGATTCCATTTTCTAATATTAAAACATTAAAACTCGAATAACAGATGGCTCTGATACCATGTTGAAAAGAAAAAAGAGAAAAGTAAAGAATATTTGTATATTTTGATATGTGTATAAACTGTACAAGAATTCAAGAAACCATCCTTTTATAGGAGGAGGAGGTAATTACATAAGGTAACAATATCAACTAATTAAGGTTATTTAGACAAAATATCAATCATTCCCGATTTATGAATATATTCCTACATTAGGAATATATTACTAATATACTAATAGATTATATACTGATGATCTGTGTGCCATTGTATTTGGTACATTAGGAATATATTACTAATGATCTGTGTGCCATTGTATTTGGTACATTTGGAGACCGTGGCGATCTACGTGTGGTATGTTTTAGAGGCGGTGGTGGTGATGCAGGTGGTGGCATTGTGGTGGTGGTGGGACGGAATTGGTCGGACGAAAAGTAATTTGGAGGTTGGGGTGGTGGTGGGACGGAATGAATCAAATAATTGTGACCAACTATTGAGTAATTGTGATCAACAAATAAATAATAATGACATAAAAATGTGTGATCTGTAGCTAAATTTGAATTTTTGATATACAATTTGTGTTTTCGTGACACATAAATAAATTATGATTAATTAATTTGATGATTTGTGGTTGAGAAATAAATTGTGATCAATTAATTTAATAATTTGTGACCATGAAATATGTCGTGACCTATAAAATTTGTGGTTTTGACTGAAAAATAAATCGTGACCAATTAAATTAATAAATTGTGATCGAAAAAACTTGCTACCAATTAATTTAATAAATTGTGACTGTGAATTAAGTTGTGAGCTATAGATTTTGTGATTTGTAATTGAGAAATTAGTCGTGGTCAATTAATTTTGATAAATTGTGATCGATAAATAAGTTGTGATATATAAACTTCGTGATTTGTGATTGTGACTGTTCTATGGTTGTGACTAGTATGTAGTTGCGACCATAAACGGTATAATATTGTGACCTTAATTTATTTAATTAATGCCACATTATTTTTGGAAGGAATGTGTAACTAATTCCTTGATTTAGAGGCTGGTCGAGTTGGGAATAAGGGTGTTAAGTGAAGCGAGTTGACGACAAGTTGCTCGTAAGCTCACATCTGAGGAGAGGGGCAAACGCGAGCTGAGTAACAATTTCTTGTGATAGTCGATGGCTGACTTAAGTGAGTTAGCTCACGAGCTGACTAATCGTGAAATAGTGAAATAGTGAAAAGAACATCTTTTTTAATTGGGTAATTATATTCACACCACAAATTTTACTTCTTGTGACATGTGTAAATTGTATTTAAGATTCTCAATCTTTACTCATTATAGCGCTTATGTCTACAACGATTTTTCATGACATTCTTATCCTTAAATTCTCAATTAGTTAACTAATTTTGTATTTAATAACATTTTATGTCCAAAAGTAAGTTGAAATGATGTAAAACAATTTACTTTCTCATCATATTTTTAAAAAATAAATAAATAACAAAGTGTGAAAAATATTTTTAAGAATGGAAACAAAATATTTTAACATAAATCATCATTAAGGACTAGATATACTAATTAATGGATTATTGAAAATAAGAATTCGACGAAAAAATCAAGAAAATAATTGTTATAATGAGCAAAAATTGAGGAGTTTTGGTGTAATTAAAATATGAAGTACCAAATAAAAATGATTGTGACAATATAACCACACTTTTTAATTTTATCTGTTTTCAGGAAAGAGACGTCCTTTTGTTAATCAATATTTTATAATTGGAAGTTTCACTTCTGCTTTAACGATAGAAAAGTTTCCCACTTTTGCAAACTTTTTCCACACCCTATGCCGACCGAAAGCAATTTTGAAAAAGATATTTGCAAGAAAAGAATTTATCCTGCATATATCGACAATTATTTAAAAAATCTCATCAATATGAAGAAAGAAAAAATAATAAAAAAATAAAACACGACGATACATAGTCATAGAGATCAACTTAGATATAGTTGTAGAGGTGGCAATGGACCGACTCGACTCTCGTGGTTCATGGGCTGAGCTGAGCTTTGACTCACGAGCTCGTCATTTTTCCTTTTATTTTAAGATAAACCTTTTAAAAAAAAAACCCTCCGCTCATCCACGAGCCGCTTGTCTCGCCTAGTGAGCCAACTTGCTTCGCTCGGGCTCTAGATCTGGCTCGGGCTCGGGCCCGTCATTTAACGAGCTCGAGCAGCCAACAAGCCGACTTTTCATGAGTCGAGTGTTCGAGCCGACGAGGCTCTCGATCCGTTTGCCACCACTATATAGTGGCACAGAGGGAAGGTCACGTTGCTCCTCTTCCAATTGAATGTATACTCTCTGCACATTTTCAATTATAATTTAGGAAATGGTTCCGTCCGCAATATCAAACCAATGATCAATAATTGAATTTAAGAAAAAATGTTAAAAATAAGTAAATTTAAAATTAATTAGCCTCGCAAAGGGGAGCAAAATTAGCATCACAACACCATTATTGGACGATGTTGTTTTCAAGTGTCAAATTCTCTTGTTCTAAATGGGGTAATTAGGGGTACAATATATTATATATGTGAGAATTAGATAATATAAATTAATTACGTGTCCATGCACCATTCGAGCTAACCCATTTGTCAAGAACAAAATTACCTAATTTGTTTGGTGTTTGGAGTGTAGTGTGACACAATATGAGATAAGATTTCTTAAGAATATCCATTTATTTTCAACAGAAACTTAATAGTAAATACTATGAATTGAGGGGGAAAACGATAGTGTTAAAAGGGTTTTTTTATTTTTCCTACCTGTCCTATGTGGAATTGTCGGATCCAAATTTAATTATGAAATCGTACAAGTTTGGTTCTATTTGGCTCAGTACTGTTTGATTCGATTCTCGAGTTCTGTATAGTAATTAATTTTTTTATATTTATAACAATGTTATATTAATTCAACTACGAACAATATTAACTCTTACAAAATAATGTAGTCAAATCTCGTAATATCTTTGAAACCTCTTTTTTAAGTTCTTCATTAATTTGACTTTTAAAATCACAAAAAGAAGAAGATAGCAAGTTCACAATAATAGAACAACAGAAACGACGTTACGGTAGAATAAGAGATTTTGGTAAAATTTAGGTCAATTTGATTAAGTTGGACTGGTTAGAAATTAAAAATAGTAAAACCATATTTTGAGTTTGGATTAAATTAACTAGTAGCAAATTTATTTTGACAAAAATAAAATATTTGACTTACTTAAGATAAAAAAAAAAAAAAAATTATAAAATTAGGGAGATTCAGTTCTTATTCGGGTTTTTTGACCGAACCAAACTCTTCCGTTCTCGATTTAGATACATGCTCGGGTATTTAATTTAAGAAGAATCGTTTGGTTCAATTTGAGTCATGTTCGGTTAGATTCGATTCGTAAGCTCTGTCCAACCCTAACTAAAACAAAATAGTGGACCACTTTTAATTCATTAATTTGTTATTTATTGCATTTTTATCGGAAAACTATTGAAATATATTATACCTAGAGACCATAGAAACTGTGAGTAAAACAATTAATAGTTTGAAAAATGAAAACCGCAGAATATAGAGAAGTGGTCTAAACTCCCGAGGGTCGATGATTATTTCGAACACATAATCCCATGTTGAACATCCATAAAGTAGATAATGCTCGTAGCCCTAGAATCACGTCATAATAGCAACCAAGGTACGATCAATATTCCAGATTACAAAGATAAAGTCACTCAGGTTTTTACTTTCAATAGCCAAACAAACCCTAAAGTTATTGTTTACCAAGAACTCTATGCCCCAGTTTAACAATCATTATTTAAAAAAATCTTTTTTTCAATATACTTATATTTAACTATACATTCATACAATAAAATATTCTACACGTAAATGTAAAATTTTTTCTTATATTTTATTTACACTCTAAAAAATCGCTATTCAAAACATTTTTTTTTTTTTCAAATAATGGCCATCAAACATGGGTTAAATAACCTACAATTGAAATTGGTCGGTACTATAAATAACATCTATGTAAGCCTGATAAGACCTGAAAGCAAGCAAAAATAATTAACTATTTACGATAAACCTAAAAGCCAACAAAAAAATAATAATAATTAATTAAGTTAATCAATTAAACAAAACTATTATGGGTGGACATTGTTTCAATTGGTTCTGGTTTCAAAATAATCGAACCGAAACATAAATCATCGATTTTTTTTAATGATATGGAACCAAACTGGAACCGAACCATTTGGTTCTGGGTTGGTTATATATAGTTTCATTATCAATTGAAAAAAAAGAAAAAAAAAAGAGAGAGAGAGAGAACGTTTTGAGCAAGAAGAGTGGAAGGTTGATGCTTTAATTTCAGAAATCAATGGAATGGTTGGGTACTGAGCGCGACGATAGGTGAAAATTGGTAGTTGTTAGTCTCCATATGAGAATCAGTGAGGAGAGAAAATGATAAATGAATTAGGGTATGGATCTCCAAAAATGAATTATGGTCTGAGTTCTTGACTTTGATAAATAGGAAACTGAAGGTACATGACATTTTTGTCCTGATTTTTAATTGAATTTTGAACGTTTTTTTTTGGGTAAATTGTGATTCACTAATTTGTAATATATATGAGTTTCCTTCTTGTTCTAGAACTAGAATCGTACCAAAATCACAACCAAATGGTTCTCAATTTTAAGAACTTGAACCATTAATTTGTTCTAATTTAGTCTGAGGTCATTTTATCACCCCCCCCCCCCCCCCCCCCCCCCCCCCCCCCCCCCCAAACTACTACGAATTTACCTATATATGTACGCAAGACATGGTTTGTTAATATCATAAACGTGCTAGGTGCATTAGTAACTCCAAATGGAATGACTTACCACTCATATAAACCATATTTAGACTTAACCAGTTTTCCGCTCTTCCTCCTCTCTCATCCTAATTTGATGATATTTACTTTNAAAAAAAAAAAAAAAACCATCCTCTGAACCTGTACGCCCATATAATGCACGTGGTTGGCCAGTTGTTTTCAAGATTTTATTCTCTTAATTCTAAACTGGTAATTAAGGGAATATTATCTTTTAAAACACAGATAACTAATTTAAATATGTATAAATGCATGCGTGTCCATGAAAATTTTGGCGTGTCCAAATTATTAAGAATTAATTTTCTGCTAATTTGTCATGTTCTGGATTCTTGATTGACTAAATATGGAAAAATAAGATCTTGTTGGGAATTTTTTATTAATTTTGTGCAATTGAAAATATGTAAAGCCTATATGTTCCCACGTCAAAGGTAAAAAAACAATAATATCACTAATTAAATTTATTTTGTAGGCTCAAAATTCAATAGCTAGTATGAGAATTTCATTTTGAATTTTATTCTTTGACCATGCAGATTGTGATTAAATTAATTTATTAGGTTTAGGTTATAAAAATCGTGGTGCAAACTCATATACTCTAAGAGTGTGTTTGGTAGAAATTATTTCTGTCTTAAGAGGCGCGAGTTGGTTTATTCGTTTGTAAAAGTGTTGGATCGATGTTGTGTTTATAATTATGTCCATCACTTATAATTGTAAGAGTGTGTTTGGTAGAAATTAAAATCGGATTAAAATTGAAAAATTAGTCGTTATTGTTGACTTTTATTAGACGAGTGAGACCTAATAACGGTTATATTTTCAATTTTAATTGGATTAAAATGGGGGCCAAACAAGCTCTTAGTTGGAACATGATTCTATCTGATATGGTATGTACGTTTTTTAATGTGCATTCGTATGGAATAGTCTATTTTAGATTGTGTCTAATTAATCTTGTACCTGAATTCGAGTTATCGTCACATAATTCTGCGTTGACAATTTTGATATGAAATGAATTGACGATCACTTTGGTATCTTATTGATTCATTGAACAAAAAAAGTCGATATCAAAAAATTTTGCAAATTAATACCGCTTTTATAAAATAGTGAATTTAGAGAGTCCCCTTAGTTGACTTAACAAAATTCTTTTATTCCCTACAACTTCTTGCACTTTAAAGAACTATAACATCGTGTGGAAATGTGCTCAAATTTGTTGGATCGAGCTTTTATCGTCTGAAATAAAAACTTAACGACGCTAAACGAGGAAAGACTAAATATTTTATGACATTTGATCACTTTCATTTTAGTTAAAAATCTTGAACTTAAGACCACATTGTTGCCAAAACGATCAAGGCCTTTATCAAGAGGCTAATATATATTGTACTAATAAAATGTAAATATTTGATAAAAAAAAAAGTTATATAAACACCTTATGCATGTACATTAAAAGTTTGTTTGTCACGTATTTTTTTAAAGAAAATATTGATTTTTTGGAGATTGTGCGGCCAAATAGTGAAGAAAAATTGTGACTTGATTTATAGATAAGAGGCATAATAATTATTTTTTCACAATCAAAAATAAAAGGAATTAAATTATTCTACTTTTTGCTTTTAAGTTAATGAAATTTGACTTGCAGAAATGGCAAAGACAACTATGTTGGACTCCACCTCCAATTCCAGTTTTTTAACTCATCCTTTTCGTTTCGTTTTTTGTTCCTTGAATCTATTTCCAAGAAATAGAGTCTGTATATTAGTACCTAACTTTCATAATAAACCAAGAAATGAGATTTGGGAATATCATGGACACACGTGGTTGTTTCTCAGACACAACACAAGTAACACTTCAGAAATATTGGTAGAATAAAAAAATTTCATGGAATAAAATTAGAAGGTAAGTACGTAACATAAACTACTCGAACAATATTAAAAACTCAATTGTACTAAACAGGTTTACTTTTTGGGATGAAATTTTAATTATCTATAATTGGTATCAAAGTTAGGCCTAGGAGTGGGCATGAGTTGGATTGGGTCGATTTTTGTTTCAATCTAAACTCAACCCAACATGATCGATTTGATCAAAATTTAACCCAACTTGTGTAAAAGTTTAAACACAATCCAACCCTACCCAACCCAATCAAGCATCGGTCGGGTTGGATTAGGTTGGTCGATTTGGGACGACTTTTAAAAAAAAATTAAAGTCATCCAATTTTCTATTAAATTAAATTCGGATAAACAAGATTAAATAGTAAGTAAATAAATAAAATTATCTATTATCTTATCTAAACATCATTAGCGAGCTTACAAAGAACAAAGTACATTTAACATAACATGGAAAACTTATACTACATTTATTGTGAGAATGATAATAAACTCATCCTCTAAAATGCACCAAGGTAATTACATTTACACTATCCACTCGTACTTTTTAGGTTCTTTTTACTTTTTAGACATTTTATTTCTTTTTTTTTTTTTTTTTTAAGTCGGCAGATAGGTTATTCGGTTTTAATGAGTTAACCCATAATCTGACCCAACCCAACCCACCCCACCCAACCCTGTGTAAAAATAACAAAAAAATTGACCCAAATCGATTGAGTTTGTTCGATTTTGACGAGTTCGGTCGGGTTTTGCCCACCCCTAATTAGGCCCCAACTTAACTATGCAGACATACAAGATAGTTACCCAGTTTTAGTGGCCGAAAAAAGATGGTGGGCACTAAGTTGGACAGTATCAGGTGGAAAAAATAGATGGTTGGCTCTTAAGGTCGGTGAAAATTGTATCTATGCGGGCAGTGGTCCTTGACACAAAGGAAGAGTTAAAACGTTTATAGATCATGTAATCCTTCCTAGTGTGAGGTAGAGAGATGAATATGTTAGCATTTGAAGGGAGGCCAGGATAACATGCCATTTCGTTATTCTTTCATAGACACAAAACAAGTAACATTTCAAAATTACTAGTTGGATACAAATGTTTATGTTTTCCACGGAATAAAAGTAGTCATGTAGATATAGCTATGTCAATGAGTCGAGCCAAAAAAAAAAAAACTCAGGCTTGACTCGAGCTTTTTTGGACCCGAGCCAAGCTGAGCAAAGCCGACTAAAAAAATTAGGCTCGGCCCGAGCTTTAGCGGGCTGACTCGAGTCGGCTCGAGTTTTTGTTTTTTAATATAAAGGGCTGCCTTTGCAGGCAGCTTTTAAAAAATTTTAATTTAATTTTATTATTATTTTTTAAAATTTATGGGCAAGCTCGCTCGGGCTAGGCCGGGCTCGAGCCAACACCCCAAAATGGGGCTCGGCCCGAGCCTCGGCTGGATATAACCGAGCCCAGCTCGAGCTTTTTTCGGATCAAACCTGAGCCGTCAAGCTTTTTTGCCATCGTTAGGTAGATAACATGAACATGATATTATACAAGATTAAAGACACAAGATTTACATAATATGATTTTATATAAAATTCCACTGATGGTGCAAACAAAGTTTCCTGTGGCTAAGTGGAAACCCTTCTTGATTTGAGGAAGGGAGATGGATATATTATCGCTCGAAGGAGTGCCAAAATAACACAGTACTTCGTTCGAATTGAGATTGCTGGGAGAGTTCCATCAAAGTCTAACATTGATTAGATATGGAGTAAATGATTGAATTATAAATAACGTTACTTAAATAAGTTAATGTTTTAAGGTGGAACCTTGATTCCCTACATATCGAGAATCCAACCTGGGACAATTTTTTTTTTTTTTTTTCTAGCCCATGGTTAACGGTTATTTATGTCAATTACAGATCGGATTCTGTGCGGTAAAATTCATACGGCAAAAGGGGGTGGCTCTAGAACCAAGGATGCCCAGTTAGGTAACACTTTGAATCTTTGAACAGCACATTTTTATACATCTGTCCCTTGTCCTGTCTCGTGGCTTATAAATATCGCTAATAATCCCTTCATTTTATATTCAAAAAGATCAAGAAAAGTGTCATAATTAAAGAGAAAAAATGCTCTTCTTCTTGAAATCTACATCTCGGAAAGTAAAGCAATACCCTGAAGAAGAACAAGATGAGAAAAACAAGAAGATTAATGAAACATGCTGCTGCACATCCCTAACCGTTTGGAGAAAATCACTTCTCTTCAGCTGCAAAGGTTTCACTGTTATTGGTCCTGATGGCAGTTTACTCTATAGAGTTGATAATTACACTGGACATCCTAATCAAATCATTCTCATGGATGGCTCCGGAAATCCCATTTTCACTATCTGTAAACACAAGGTATGCGTTTTGTTTTCATTCTTGTTCTTATTTTGTTGAACCACCTCGTCTGAAAACTATGGAAAGGATACACATATGTTTGTTTATATTCAATCGTGTGATGTATTTCTTGTTTTCTAGATATGGTATCAGAAACTCAGGCTAGTAGACAACTGGCTGATCTACGAAGGAGAAGTTGGCGAAGATTGCAGCATTAAGACAACATCCAAGAAACCAATTTACAGTGTGAGGAAAAATCTCAGCATAATACAAACAAATCTAAATGTTCTTGCTTATGTTTACGGTGGAATGTCTGATAAGAGATACGCGTACATGATTGAAGGGTCATACGCAAATCGATCCTGCAGAATTTTGGATGATTCAGGAAGGGTTGTGGCAGAGATCAAGAAGAAGGAGGCTATAAATGGAGGTGTAACTTATGGTTTAGATGTTTTTCTTTTAATTGTATGCCCCGGATTTGATTCTAGATTTGCTATGGCCATTGTATTATTGCTTGATCAAATGTTTTCTTGATCTTTTCTTTGATGTATATTAAGTCATTAGTTTCTGTTTGATTAATCTGATGTTACTTATTATCTAAGTTCGTGACTTAAGAGAAAAAACTTTAAAGTTACTTTGTCATGAGTGTGATGTAGAGATTATATAGAAGTTGTTACATCCATAGCAAGCCTAAACTTCTTAGAGGGAAAACGCATCATCGCCAACTTTCACTAGATTCTCAGGCTTCATTGTTAATGATTTGGTGGAAAAGGAAGCTCGTGACAAAATTTTCTAATCTTTTCAATCTCAAGATCCGAAACTTCATTTCCATAAATCATTGGAAAATGATATTCAACCAACTTCATTTTAAATTTTGGATCCAACATATTAGCTACTGTCAAAATTCCATGAATCTCACTCCAATATTTTTCAAACTTCTTGAAGCCATCATTTTGATTTCCTTGTAAAGTGATATCATCCAAATAAATTGATAACTTTATCTCATAAATATTCAAAAAATAAAGATTTGATGAATGGAATCAAGAATCACAGCAAAGCATTCATTAGCACCACCATTCTTCTCAAAGTCTTAATCTTATGCAGATGTCGGTGTTCCACATATATTATCTATGACAAAACTCGATACAATTTCCTAAACCCTAATAATGTAAAGGCCCGTTTAATCAAGCTTCATGAATTTTCTATCCCCATAGTTTGTTTCTTCTTCTTCCATTTTTTTTTTTAAAAAACATTAGAGACATATCTGACACAAAAAATATGAAGAAATTAGATGAATGCCTAATCAATTTCTGATAAAGAAAACTCAGAAGTGCCATCGGAAAGGGCGCAGAAATTTTTGCCAATTTGTATGTTGTATAGATCATATTCTTGTAAAGCCCAGTGATTGTGTTTTAGTCAAAATCACAATTTTTTTAGCAATAAATAAAAAATGTACAGGTTTAGTGCAACTAGGAGTTTCGTCAGAAGTGTAGAAATAAACGACCACAATGAGACTGGGCTACTCACAGTGGACGACGGCTGGAGACGACGGACGCAGAGTTTTATTTGGTGGAAATCTCCCCAAACGGAAAACCTCACTGCGTATATGGTGAAATTGGGATTTTGCCGTTTGGGAATTTAGGCATTGATTTGTTTTGTAACAAGTGGTATCAGAGCCAATCAAGGGCGAACGCAGACTTTCGAAACTAGGGGGGCACAATCCAACTTTCACAAAGTGACGGGAGTGCGCCGAGAACGGGAACTTACCTCGGCACAGGAAGATTAATAAATACAATTTGTGTGTAAATCTGTACATGTATAACTTTGTCAGAAATATAGATTAGGGATGCATTCAGGCACTAGAGTTTCAATCTACATACATGATTTGTTGATTAGTGCAAGGATATCAATTTGTTAGATTTGATAGCACGATTCAAATATGGAGGATTGAATAGCACTAAAATTAAAATCCCATTCATTCAGTATGGCATACTAAAGGTGGATTCAAAATCCATACCATCCAATCCTCATTATGGACTCAAACCAGGATAAAACATGCCATTAGATTATAAATTATATAGAAGGATGCAAATCACCTGAGTATCTTCCTTAGAGACATCTCCAATGCTGGGATTTTCGAAAATATTATCACTTCCCAAGTATGAACTGGCTTTAGATTGATTCTCCTTGCTTGTACTGCCTTCATTGCTAACCTTTTCTTGAGCTTCCTTCTTCTCCTTTTCTATTGGAACAATCTGCAATGCCACTCAATGAATAACCAGCAGGGAAAAGTCATTAATGCTATTCAACGCGTCTAACTTACCGTGCGTGCTACTTGACCAAGCACACTCATTTCTTGATTTTAATGAAACAGGAAATCATTTTAGTCTAAGGGCGCATTTGGCACACACTATAACTGTATAAGATTCGATAGTAGTGTACAATGTATCTAACCCAATTTTAACTTGAAAAGGTTATCATTTTTAAAATAGCAGTCCTAAAACACAGAGAACTAATAAAAGGGGGAATTATTACAAAAAATAAATAGAAAAATAGAGAAAGAAAATGAGATAACAAGAAAACCAAACAGTGGAAAAAAAACCTTATATCGGAGTGTATCGGCGGCGGCGCTCGAGCGGTTGATCAGGGTTGGCGGAGTCAGCGGCGGTGGCAGTAGAAGAAAGTGGAGTCCATCGGCAGAGGAAGATCGAAGGGGTGCTTTTGCGTTTGCTATCGCTATTAGAACTAACCCACTGCTTCTTTTGATTTTTTCCTTTCTTATTAAAAAAAAAAGCCTTCAAAATATGGGTGGGGCACGTGCCCCACCAGGCCCCACTGTAGATCCGCCGGTGAGCAGAATTGTGAAGTAAAATGAGAAATAATGGCTTCAAATTCTATTACATTATATAGAAATGTATACTTACAAGATATTTTATCAAGAATTATGGAAAAAATAATATTCCGAATTGACATCTCTGTTTTTTCTTTCTTCACATCATGACTGTTTCAGGTGCAGTTGGAGCTACCTAATGGCATGGAAAATGGATTTACCAACCCCTCTGCGCAGAAGTTTTCAATGACTTCACTGGAGAAGGTTCTTAAAAGTGGTAACGAAGGAAAAGAATTAGTTGAAAATGGCGGTGAAGCAAAAAGAAGGGAAGTAATTGTCAGAGGGGTACTTTCTGTTACTGTGATATCTGCTGAAGACTTAGCACCTACAGACCTAATAGGGAAAGCTGACCCCTACGTGGTACTTATTATGAAGAAAGCTGAATCAAAAAAGAACTGAATCAAAAACGAAAACCGAATATAAAACGAAAACCAGGGTATATTTCTCGTTACTTTTACTGTTGTCTGGAATCTCGCGTATCGTAGGTCCTTTTCATTTTATTTTTTTTTTGTTAAAAAAAAAAAGTTGAAATCCAACTTTAAGAGCCCCTAGAGCATCGTGGAGAAGGTATATAGCGAGATGTGCCTTAGCTGGCCAAGGTACAAGAGTTGCCATATTGGTGCTCACAAAAAATCAAATTCCAAACATTGTTAGAGCAGAAATCGAACTCTCACAGCGACTGCCAGCTCAACTGAGACTATCTCACTCCTATTCTTTGCACCACTGAACTATGCCGGGGGCATCCTTTTCTTTTTATCCTATATGAACCCTCACATTTAATGCATGAAATATTTTACTTCAGTTACTAGTGTTGTTATCGTATATTTTCTTCTAAATTAACATGTTTATTCCTTAATTTTCATTTGTTCTTACTTTTACAGGTCGTGAAGAAAAGTTCGAATCCTGTCTGGAATCAGACCTTTGACTTTGCTGTTAAGGATGGATTACATGATGTGTTAATCATAGAAGTCCGGAACCATGACACGTTTTGGAAGGTATTTTGCTTTTCTTTCCTGTAAATTTGATGTTTCCAAATTAATTTTGAGGTGGTGAGTTAAATGGATTAAAATGGATGAGAAGTAAATGGACATTAGGCAGCACCAGCTCTTTGTGCTTGCAAAACCTTAGCGTACAGCATGACTCTCCTATAACGAATGAGGCAATCTATATTTGAAAAAGGATATGAATATTTTTCTAACACGAAGAAGAGGCCAAAAATGATAAAAAGTACTAATAAATAGAGAAAATTGCACCGATTGGAAGAGATGGACATTAAGCAATGTGAATGGGATTTTTTTTTTTTCCACCTCTATCAGTAATTGAATTGTATTTAAGCACCATGAGAGTGCAATTACTCTGCTAAATAGAAAGTAATCGCATTTATCCATTAATCTATTAGATCATCATACACAGTTAAATTTATGGCTATCGGAACTAAACTCTTCTATTGGCTATTTAGCTGTTTTTCTACTTCCAAGTTTCCAAACATAGCTACTAGGCATGATTAACTTTAGATCATGGGAGTACTTTTCAATCTACACTGCTGGACTTGGTTGATTTTATCTTATTTTCTTTGAGCAATGCTATTCATCTCCATTTGGGTTATAACATTTGTCTGGATGACGTTAATGTGAGATTAAATGAAAGGTGAAATTAAATGACTAGCTGGACTTGGTTGATTGTATCTTATTTTCTTTGAGCAATGCTATTCATCTCCATTTGGATTATAACATTTGTTTGGATGACATTAATGTGAAATTAAATGATATGTGAAATTAAATAAGTCATTTAATTTCACCTTTCATTTAACCTATCATTTAGAGCCACATAGGCTGGTGTTGTAACCCCAATGCGGATGAACAGCATTTTTGATTTTCTTTTGTCCTGCTGAAAATTAATACTAGCAATGGAAACAATAATAGCATATTATATTGTGGGTCTCATTAATATAACAGTAAGGGACTTATTGAAGAGCCAAATGGTAAGATCTTTGATGCATTACAATTATTGAGTGATAAGGATCTGCTTCATTTTAGCATAATACATTTAAGTTGGAGAGGAGTCCTCAAAGGAGTGAGAATTTGGTGTGGATTTAATCGTCATACCCTTTTAACAAATGAGTTATTTTTTCTACTATTTCTTCCCGTCTCAATATCGACTGCAAGCATGGACTCCTTATCGATATGGATGGTATGGTATCCTAATATCTGTCTAAAATGAGCCGCACTGCTACTTGTATATCCACCTCCTATCTGTATACTTTGTTTGACCAATTACTCAACACTATTTTTTTTCTTTTTGGCCAAACATTTTTGAGGTATTTCAGAATTTACGAAATCCTTTTTTGAATTTTCAGTACAAAATCGCAATTCTTCTGTCACTAAATCTTTACTTGCAGGATTACATGGGAAGATGCATCTTGACACTAACAAGGGTTATATTAGAAGGCGAATATAAAGATACCTTCCCGCTAGATGGTGCCAAATCGGGAACACTCAACTTGCATCTCAAGTGGATCCCATTAACAGACCATCCAATGGCAAATAGTTAATTCTAAGGCTCATGTGAATTGAATTCTGAGCTCTATATAAGTAGTGTGTGTATACACAGGAAACGTACCAAAACTTTACCCAGCGACATTGATTAATAAGCATCGAGACATTACATTGTAGATTTAATTTTTGTGCATGTAAAGAATATATGTAACTACACTAGCACAGTCTGCAGAGATGCTGTAAAAAACGGCAGAAGTGTCATTATAGTTTCTGGAAGAAAACTGAACGCAAGGTAAGATATTTGGTCTGAATTGTTGTTTGAGAAGGTCCTTAACTTCATGTATCTTTTAGGCCGTCTCCAGCGCTACACCATTTTGCACCAAACTAAAATTCATCTCCAACCATTACACCAAATCTTTTAGCCGAGCAAAATTTTTTTTGACCTTCAGTGCTGTTCTTTTGTCTATATTGTGATTTTAATAATGCTTAATAACTATTCGACTCAGGAACGTAGCTAGGATTTCAATCTAGAGGGGGTGAAAATACGTGGGGTGGAGGGGGTGGGCCCCCCTCTAGGGGGTTTGGGGGCAGAATTTTTTTTTTAATTAGAAGAAGA
>CAIGRO010208919.1:0-10387 GCA_903798355.1 Fraxinus baroniana
GTGCAATGCACGTCAAACACTAGTAACAAAGAAAAGGAGCAAACAATTAACGTGAGCCTCAAGCTAATAAAACTATAGTGATGAAGAAACAAGAAACATTGGAAACACTTGAAATCACTAAAATAGATTTAACTTGATTTTTTGTATTTCCAACCCAACATTGTGCAGACCAACCCACTCTACTTGAGGTGATTTGACCATAACTTGTCTACAACCAAGCCTCAAGCTGTGATTCTGGACCGACCCTTTGCAATTCGCCGAGCAATAACCCTCCGGCCACCTTTTGTTGCTTTCCTGTCCAGGATACAGAAAATGTATTAGTTAATAGCATGACACAAAGGACACACATAATCGAGGCCAGTGGTGTCAATGATGGACATAATGTGGCTAATTTAGTAATGGGAGGAAATATTTTCCTGAGAGCTAGATGACTAGATCTACCATTTATGTCTAAAAAGAGGTGTAGGTCTCACGTTTACATTTGGGGAAGTGGGATAGGTAGGTCGCAAATGGAGGATGGGACAAACAGAGGAAACAGGAAGAGAGAGAGAAAAAACTAAGAGATATTTGCAGAAAAATGATTCAAGATTTTTGATACCATTCCTAGATACTTTCATGCAAAAACAGATGTCCACTACCCATAGAGTGTAAGGAAGATGCCAGCAAGAGGCGGTAATCCTTGTCTACAAATACCAGTTTATCATGAATCGCCATTATAATTTCATTATATTCATGAAACAACATTCAAGAGAGAGAGAGAGACAGAGGTACCGTGCAAAGAATCCATGTGTTCTTTTGCGCCTGATGTTGCTTGGTTGATATGTTCGCTTTGGTAATAAAAGCATAGGCTTGTTTGATGAAGAATCATCTCCTGTGTAGGATAAAAAAAGAAGAAAAATCATAAACCAAATTTTGCAGGTAGCAAAATAACCAAGAAAATAAAGCAATTGCGCAAACTTCAACTCTTGCTTTTCAATTTAAAAGGTGAACGAAAGTAGCGCTCATCAGCTCATTTAACAAACTTGCCACAAATCCCAATAGAAGGAAGCTCAGTACTTATTTTCCTTTTCTCCATTTCCATTTTTTTTTTGGATCGGAAGGCTCAATGCAGATAGGAATAAAAAGAATCACTGCGACTAAATCTAGCTAGATAAACTCACAAACAACATTGTAAAATCACGCTATTCAACTCTACAATGAATTCAGTCGCTCAAAAGTCCTTCCTTCACTTACAGACCCAAATCAAGACTTTGACAAACCTTCTTAGCGTGGCATAATCTTTCCAAAAGCATCCTTTTGATAATGATCATCATTGCTTAGATTTTAGAGACTCATAGCTGAGTCATCATGAAAACTTACAGTTCACTATCCATTGGAACACGAACCCACTAATACTTGTAAGTCCCAATCTCTTGAAATTTCTCCAAATTCCAGAATCAATTTCTTGTGAAATTTCAGAAACATCAGCTTCACTAGTGATTCTTTATCGTGTTAAATAGGTTGTTGCCGCATTAATTACTAAAAAACCAGCCAAATCCATCAAATAAGTTAGCCACATAAAAAAATCGTACGCTCAATCATTAATGTGATGAAGAAAACATATTTTCAAAAAAAGGCATAATACAATAAAATACTCTCCATCGAACAAGCTATCCTTGCTAATTATAACTTCAATACAGCATTTATAACCCACTTTCAAGGCCTGGATCATCATAAAAAATATTCCACCACACTAATCGATGTTTTTTTTTTTTTGATAACCGTGGATGTTCGGGCCAGCTTGCGAGCACCTCGACTAATCCCACGGGGCCTTGATGTTTACGGTCGAGTACTCATCTCAATGGCCATGAGGGGAGTCGGACTCGAACTGGTGACCATTGGGGAGCAAACACAAGGCCTAACCAATTGAGTAACCCCTCAAGGTTATCACACTAATCGATGTTCAACAAAAAATTAGCAGAAAAGAGTGAGGATATGCCTTAACTAATGCACCATACCAGGTAGAACAAGACTTCTAAGTTGACTGCCAATCACAAACTTAACAACGTCGTGCCTTGCCTTGATTCATAGCTGAAGGCTTTCTTGAACTTCACTATACAAGAATGAGGATATTCCTTAACTAACCGTACCAGGTAGAACAAGACTTCTAAGTGCAGGTCCCCAAGATAACCTAAAAGATCTTTGCAACACTCCAAATCCCAAAGATAGTGACACAAACGAAGAAGAATTAAGAAATAGAATACTTGATCACAAAGCCACTAATCATGTAGCAGATACAAGGGAGAAGAATATACAACCATGCATTCATCTTCACCTACACAATTAACCTCATCCATGTCACAAGGCTAAGGTTGCAAGGAGTGATTTGAGAATATACCAAGTGAAACCAATCAAATTAGAAACACAAATGGTGACCATTTAAAATTTACCTGGAACATTAATATAGCTCGACTATACGACTTCGAAAATAAGTATAATGAAAACCCTTATCAAGGTTAGTCTTTTCATTCATTTTCAAATTTCAAACAGAAGATCTTAAGTCACCAACTATAAACTTCACAAGCAAATTCTTGCCTATCCTAGCACAATATGGTGGATACATCAACACATCAACATCATTTTATTCCTAACACTAACCACTGCTTAGCATGAATGTAAACGTGGAAATTGAAAGGGAAATACAGTCTTCACTCCTGGTATGTTCTTCTCTAAAAATATGTACATTTCACATTACAAATCTCAAATTTCCAGTAAACAATGTTCAAGAGAACAAGCATATATGTAAATCCATATCTATATATTACTACAAAACCACGAGTGCAAGCAGCACATACAATATATGCATATATGTGGGAAAATCAGAAATACCTTCTGGAAGGAAGAACGGAAGAAAGGGGAGGCCAGAGGGGTGTAGGAAGACCTCTCTGTGGGATTCAGCGTCGTTTTGGTGCTTTGGAAACTGTACAAGGGAGGTGTGAGACTGAGGGATGAAGAGCAAGGGGAACAGCTGCGGAGAGGTTATCAATGGGGGACTCCGACAGAGACTTCGGTGGTGGGGAATTGGGTTCTTCTTAACAGCCGGGTTGATGAAACGGTTCATCAGAGAAACTCCGGTGCGAATTAGGGTTTTGGAACACGCCATTTTTGTATTTTGAGTTCGATTTGGTGGGGTGGGTGTGTTGGGTTGAAAGCTGGGAGAGGAAAGCTGCAGTGCCACAAATTCGATTCAGGTAAATTTCATCATGGTCACTGAACTATCAGTGAGATTTTAAATGGCTCACCAAACTTCAATTTAGTTTTAATCTTGGGTTTTGCTACGGGTTATGTTACGTGTACAGAATTTTTTACCTAATCATTCACCAAATTGACAAGTGGCGGCCCCCTATTGGGTGGACGTCTGTGGGCCCAGACACCCACCCAATAGGGGGTCACCACTTGTCAATTCAGTGAAAGATTAAGTAAAAAATTTGGTACATTACCACCCTATCACATTGCATCACATGTCATCCATCAAACTTACGATTTAGGGTACGGAACCAAGGTCGTAAAATTGTAGAAGAGGGATGGGTGGTTCTCACATCACATGTCCCTCAAACAGAAGGTTAGGGAGACAAAACAAGGATAGTGAGACCGTAGATGGTGGTGGACGGGTTGCCAGAAGACAATAAGATATGGAAATTCACGAGTCTTTCGAGAATTTCTAAATGTAGAACATGCAATACAAGAATTAAAATATCCACATTTAACATTCAATCTATTTGCTTATTTGTCCTTCTAATTCAATTTTATTTTTTAAATGCACAAGTGGTGGCCCCCTATTGGGTGGACGTCTGTGGGCCCAGACACCCACCCAATAGGGGGCCACTACTTGTCAATTCGGTGAAAGATTAAGTAAAAAATTTGGTACATTACCACCCTATCACATTGCATCACATGTCATCCATCAAACTTACGATTTAGGGTACGGAACCAAGGTCGTAAATTTGTAGAAGAGGGATGGGTGGTTCTCACATCACATGTCCCTCAAACAAAAGGTTAGGGAGACAAAACAAGGATAGTGAGACCGTAGATGGTGGTGGACGGGTTGCCAGATGACAATAAGATATGGAAATTCACGAGTCTTTCGAGAATTTCTAAATGTAGAACATGCAATACAAGAATTAAAATATCCACATTTAACATTCAATCTATTTGCTTATTTGTCCTTTTAATTCAATTTTATTTTTTAAATGCAATTTATATTTAAAACTCTAAATAAAATATAAAATTCGGATGGCCCATTCCCTTTCTACGACAAAGTCTGGGCAAACCCGAGTCATTTTACCATCCCTACGGGTAAGAACGAGTAAGAAGAAGTTGGATTGGAGAGGTCTAGTGTCATGTCAAGGCAGATGGATTTTTTAAATTTTTTATATTTATACTCAAGTATTCAAGTTTCATCCGACTAATTCAAAGGAGTGGCGACCTTCCCCCCGATTCACCACCCAAATAAATTTAATGCGATCACAGTTTATACACACTTGAATCAGATATTCGTAAGGCGAATGATATATGTCTTCCAACATAAATGTTGTCTTTCAACTGTAGCGAAAATTTAAATCTCTGATATTTCGAAAAGAACTCTCCTACTTTACCATTGCGCCATGCTCGTGAGGGCAATGCTGAGTTATTTTATCGTACCGTATGGGTGAGTAAGAGGAAGCTAGATCAACAAGGGATGTTGCGAGTGTATGCATTGAAAAAAATTCGTCAATCTTTACTCATTTTCATACTTGTGTTCTCAACTTTTTTCTACTTATTCTTGTCGTTAACCTTCACATAATTATCACATTCCATCCCCTAATTAATATCATAATGTACTAAAATTGAAGATTAATGATAAAGATACATTGAGAAAAAGTTGACACTAGTGCAAAAATGAGCTAAGATTGAGAACTTTCATTGCAATTAAAATGTAGTGTAATTAGTAAAAACTGTGGTGTGAATATGGTTGTAGCTGGTAAAAACTGCTAAATGAATCCCAAGCACAAGCCAAGACAAACGTGATGCATCACCAACGACGGCTAGGACAAAAACAAAGAGCAATTCAACAAACAAATCAGTAATTTTATACAATCAATGCTATCAGGCGCAGCACAAGATCCAAACGTACAGACCGGCTACGTCCAGTTACAGGGCCAAATACAACCACGAACTAACGAACACCAAGAAGCACCTCGCCCACATACACTAAATTGAAGCAAGGAGATATGGTAAAACAACATGTTTTGTCAGCTGCAAAGAAACTAGTTGAAGGATTGGCAGTTTACAACATTGCCAATATATAAATTAACAAGGGAAGCATTTGCTCCAGAGTATATTCACGACTACAAAACTAAGAAGGAAAAAAAAAATTAAAAATCCAAATAAAGGCAGCAAAGATGACTGAATTTCCTCTGCAAATGTGCAAAAAGTACTGATTATGTCGACTGGAAGGTTGCTTTTTATTGCTCAACTTGCAGCGCAGATGAAATCCATTCTGAAGCAGCTTTTTTAGTCTCGGTCTCTACTTGCATGGATAAAGAGATTGGGGTAACTGCAACCTGTTCCAAAGAACCAGTACACCCATCTAAATCCAAAACAGCATCATTTCATTTCATGCACATACATACACGTACATATTTGTGCACTACAAGGAAGCACCGTCAAAATAAACGAGAGACAGAATAAGAACAAAACTTACAAAATCATTTTCAAGGGCTTTAAAATCAAGATCTTCGTCTTCTTCTTCCTGCTCTTTGTCAAGCATCTGCAATCATTAGATATCAACCAAATCATTCCTTGAAACAAAAAACTGAATCATTTCACTACCAAGAAAAGAAAAAAAAATTATTAAGGAATTGGTCAATATCATGGAGATAGTAAGCAGCATTGACCACAATCACAAGAGATCAAAGATATTTATGATACATAATTTCCTAAGTGTACGTCTCATGTGATAATCTGTGGAAGATCCAGGCCCAGTTAAAAAGTGTCAACATACAATGAATGAATCCATACTTAATCAAAGATATGATAATTCTTCCTTAAAAACCTTGATATTCTTAATGGTAGAGCATGTCTATTTAAACGAGGATTTCTTGAACATTGAATTTTATTTCAATCAAAAAAAGATAGACATAATAATTTCTCTAGTGTTCTGATCTTTCTAGGCCTCCTAAAAAATAATCGACACCAGAACCACAGCTCAAAAGCACCGTATAAAAATGAAAATAAAAACAAAACTAACTAGACATCAAGAAGCTTCACATTGCTCCCACCTGCAACTTAATGAATGTTACCTCTAGTCGGAAATACTTCACGGTTCGTTTAAAATCCAACTTCCCTGCAGCACCAACTGATTCAACTATCTCAATATTCTTTTTTTGAGTGGTCAAACGGCGAGCAGCACCCTGAAAATTTTTCAATGATAAAGGTCTAACCGTCTGAATGCTACAAGACATTGCATGCAGCAACACCTTTAATGTGAAATGAATAATAAATTATATGTAAAACAAAAACTTTACAGCAGCAGAGGCATCACGTCCAAGCTGGGCAAGCTGCATAGCATTGTTTTGCTGACTGGCAAACCGTGAAGCAGCCTGATGTCTGGTGGCTGAAATGGCTTGCCAGGTAAGAGTGGACCTCCAAAGACTTTGCCTGGTAACCTTGAATCCCTACGAAACAAAAAAATGTAGATAGAAAATACTGCATCAGTATCTGAAACAAAATGTCAAACAAACCTGTCATGGATCCAAAACTGAAAACACACATTCAGTATCAACGGACAAAGGATAAGAGAAAATGTCATTGAACCAATGCTAAAATACAAGGTGAATAAATGGAAAAATGAAACAACACTCGTGCAGATGGTTCAGCATTACCACAGCAAAAAATCAAGTCAAGCATTCCATATAGCCCTTGTTTGAGCTCCATTTTGAGAGAAAAAATGCATTTTCGAATAGTGATTTTTAGAGAATGTGTGGTTAAAAATTTCGATCTACGTGTAATATTTATTTTATTGGAGAATGTGTAGTTGAAAATGAATTTCGAAAAAAATGAATTTTCAAAAAAAATGGGACTCAAACAATCCCTCAAGTGTAGATACTACGAAAATTTTTCCTCAAATCCAAGATGCAATCTTGTTTTAACACCTTTCACTTGTCTGAAAGCAGAGCCAGGTAAATCTTATTTTCCTCGACACAAACAAAAGGATGAAAAAAATGTGTATCAGTTGCAAAATCTGCATATGGAGCTTTAAGAATCAAATCTCGTAGTTCTGAACACAAGTACCCGAACTTGATAATGAATGCGCCATGAAAATATATTTATAATTTTATCTTGTAACTCTTTACAAACCTATAATAGCTAGCCCAGTCAATATTGATATTGGTAATGGAACTGTGGACTGATCTCTTTGAAATTTTAAGTTAGCAATCAATACTGGGAAATAGTTGCTTTAAAAGGTTGTGTAAAGGCTACGCCTTGAGGTGTGCCTTACATGAGGCTGCTATTTTTTTTTCAATGGGTTCTGCATTTCGTATACACCTTGGGTGCCATTTGTCAAGACTTTAATCCTCAATTTAATAAGGTTTACATCTTGACTTACTGAGTCTTATGCCACAAGGCTAGTCCTCATGGCAACTGAGATGTGCTTTCGTTTGTCCTGCCCTTGTAGACTTCATATACTGACCTCAAAATTTTAGGCCCTTATTTTATATCTTAGAAAGTATTACAAGTTTATTGCTTTGATATACGCTTTTCAATATCTCTTACGATGAAGAGTGAAGAGATTTGGCATACGTTTGACTAATGCAAATAAACTGTTTATAAATGGTTAGACCACTTTTTATCCACGCATTTCATGGGTCCCAAAAGGACTACAATTAATTCACCGCTCATTTCTACCTATTAAATTTAAATTGTTTATAGACATTTCCCAAACAAGCTTTTACTTACATCATTTGAGACCTTATAATAGCCCTTACATGAGCAAGGAGGTATGAAAATTGTTAAAGTATTCAATGAATAGTTAAATAATATTAGTATAGAACTATGTGGGAGCATAATGTCGATAAGACTTCATACCATGGGATGGCCAGTAATTCAGAATAATGTTTTTAGTAAATTGCAGAAAGGAGCTATAGTACATATAACTAATGATAATAATGTTAAGGATATTTATCTCTATCCTCAACTTTCAAACTACCATCCAATTGTTGTCATACCATACAAGTTGAAATAATGGTTAGGTTCCCTTTTACATAATTGACTTGCAGTTTTCTTCTGTGATCCTTTTAGTTATATGGGTTTCAATTTGATATTGTATTTCCTTAGGTTTAATCCCCTTGTGGTTCACCCAAGACAGCCATAAGTCAGCAAATCATTTTCTTGAATGTCTCATCCCTAACTTGAATGAGCAATAATGGTTATCAATTTATCAGAACATACAGAATGAGAGTGGTGGAATATAGTGATGGAATCACCAGCCAAATATAGATTGAGGTGAAAAGAATTTTCAATAGGTAGAGTAAAGCATGAAAATGACTCAAAGAAGCAAAGATTTTTACTTCAACCATAGCCAAGAATCTAATGAGCGTGAGAACAATTTCTACAGAAATCAAATGGGAATTTGGAAATAATGCCTTTTTTGGTGGAGATTAAAATCATATTTTTTTGCCGATTTTGATTAAAGTTGATGAAATGGTGGTTGACTCATGAAATATGTGGTTAAAATTAACGGTTGAATTTGACTTCAATAAAAAATTTAATTTTAATTTCTATCAAACAGGGGCAAAAGAAGGGAAATGGACAAACTAAATTCAGCAGGTTCTCTACTAGTCTCTTAATGTTTTATCTAGGCATGTCTATGGGACCATTCTCATAACAATCAAAACATGCAACACAAATATGAGAATGAAGATAATGATTCTCTACCAGTCATTATCTAGTTGGATCAGCAGCATAATAACTACTTATCGACTTGGCATAAAAATAGAACTTACAGATAGAATGCCTATATAAATCAATTACAAACTAGGAAATTATGCAGGCATTATCAAATAGTAAATGATCAAAACTCGACCATTCCATGCATTATGAATTCCAGATGTTGCTCTTTAATTGTTCTTAACAAGGAACTTAAAACTTCATCAACATATGACATGATATCATTCAAAAGAGTCCAAGTAAGATATTAGAAACAAACCTTGTTTGTCAAGGGAGAGGTTGGAATTTCTACATTTAGTGAACAACCTTTGGGGAAAACACCCTTCTCCACATCTCTTATCATCGCTTGTATAAACGGTAAGCAAACAGTCACAGCATCCTTGAAGTCACTTTCCTTACTTCCATCTTTCTTCCTATCATAAAGTATTTAGACATCCTATCATATACTGCCAAAATTACTCTATAAAGATGCAACATACTCTTCTAAAGGATCACCAACATACCAGTTTAATGATATTGATATAGATGGCACACCATTAACCAATGCTTCCCTAGCCCCAGCAACAACGCCCGAATAAAACCTGAGTGTCACGTCAATAATATAAGTGCAGTTAAAACCGGAAAGATTGGACATAACTTACAAAGTAGAGTATATAGAAATGGCAACAACTTACATGTGGTGTCCACAGCTTAAACCCTTGTTGATACCACTTATAACCTAAAGATCAGACAAAAACAAAATAACAGAGATACGTGTATGAGTAGCTAAGCACCGTGTATAGGAGAAAACTCTATTTGACAAAAGAACGAAAAACATACCAACAGGGGCTTAGACCATGTAAATAGTGAACCACATAAAGCTAATGACACAGAATCCACAGGAGTTCCTGAAAGTTACATAAAGCAAAATATTACTTCAAAGTTCATCCAAGAACTCCAACACCAACTCAAATAATTAACCTATAAGAATTGCAAAAATGAAGAAGAAAACAACAGTACCAGAAACTTCGTAAGCAGTGGCTCCATTAATATCAACAGAAACCACCTCAATCGTCTCCTTTAGTGATAAAGAATGCCCGGATGTCAATTTGTCCCTGTTAACACATCCCACTAAACCGTTAATCGCTCAATGAAAGTCAAAAAACAAAGGACTTCAACAAAGGCCCCACATAGTACATCCTTAATCCTCTAGAATCAGAATCCCAAACTCAAAGACAGAAATGATAAAATCGAAAAAGATTAGATAGTATTTCGAAAACAAATATCCATGTATACTATTGCACAAGAGACTAAATAAGGATTAAAAAAAAAGCTTGAAGACCAACGATTGAGGGGCGCAAACGTTGACATTGTAGAGCCCTTCGCGAACGAGAGCCTCGACCAAATACGAGAGGCCCGGGGACTCAATACCATCACTATT
>CAIGRO010208954.1:0-12357 GCA_903798355.1 Fraxinus baroniana
GAGAAAGCAAAAGGTTTCGAAGGGTGCGGTTGGAGAAGGAAGGATTGCCGGTTGGAGAAAGAAGGATTGCCGGGGTTAAGGTACCGTATTGGAAGGTTTAGTGGAAGA
Organism: Fraxinus baroniana; assembly: GCA_903798355.1. NCBI lineage: Eukaryota > Viridiplantae > Streptophyta > Magnoliopsida > Lamiales > Oleaceae > Fraxinus > Fraxinus baroniana. Next base: position 109 of record CAIGRO010208954.1, read on the forward strand.
AACGATGGGAAAGAAGCTGTTTTATATTGTTATGGAAACGATGTCGTTTTGAGGACGAAAAAGGGAAACTGCCTCTTTTATATTGTTATGGACAAAGGTTTTCAATTTTGTAGTCCATGGTTTCTCTCCATTCATACGTGAATGTGTTATTACCCGATTACTTCTTCTCTTTGACATCTCAAATGAGAATGAGATGATGGACATTTTTTTTCTTGAAAATATAAGTGAAAATTTGATTTTTTTAACTTAAGCAAAACAAAAGAAGAGGAAAAGTATAAAATAAAAGGAAAAAAAGAATAAATTCAAATTGCCCCGAATATACATTATTCAAAACAAATAAATGAAAATAATAATGCTACTTGTAATTAATGGAGTTATATAATGGTTTATACTCAAAAAAAGAGTGGAAAAGTTTTGTTTTTTATCTGATTGAAAAAATTCTAATCAAATCATATTTTATCATATCGTGTGTTTCTAAATCATTATGTAAATTATTATGTACACATACAATCGAAGAATGATATTGTTATAAATATTTATATAATATACATAATGTCACATGAGACTATTATTTGACGTTTAAAATACAATCAATTTTTTTATTTAATACTTTTTTCCTTTCGCGACTTTTTAGGTAATTCCTTGTCATTTTCTGTACAAAATAAAGTTTACCGAACAAAATAATTGAAAAACATTCATTAAAATTTAAAAGTATAGACAATCTTGAAATCTGCACCTTTCCAATATGAACAGTATCAATCAAAGAATGATAATCACTGCACATTTCACATTTATCTTCTTCCAAGACAGATACACACTCCACCATAGCGCTCACTACACGGAAAAGGGCAGGCCCTCCGACAACGACAAGTAAAATTTGTCTGGTTGTCCAAGAATTCTAGAGGGAGAAAATCAAACGTTTGACAGATTTTCTTGTCTGTCCAAAATATATTCTCAATTTATTGTCCCTCTCTCTAATTCTTGAGCGTCCGTTTTCAAAAATTTTAGCAGTAGTGTAATGGAGAGTGGTAAGAGAGAAGAAGCAGGGCCAAGTGCTTCAGTGAGAGAGGAGAAAAAACAAGAAAATGAAGAGGGTTTTGATTATGAGGAAGAGGGTTTTGACGTAATCGATCAAGAAAATAAAAGGGCTTTTGAGAATTTTAATCCTGGTCCTCTTCTTCCTCTCAAAGAACAGATTGAAAAAGACAAGGTTTTTATTCTTCTTACCCTTTCTAAAGCTCTAGACTCTAGGGTTTATCAAGTTTTAAATTTTCTTTTTCTTTTTGCTTTTAGATTTCTCTGCAGAACCTTGTTTGAATTTAGTTATCTATGAAAATTGTGATTTTGTCGTGGTTTCGTTGAAAAATTGAATCTTGTGTACTTGTGATGGACGTGTTGAAGATAATAAATAAATGCATCTGTCACCGGAAGTTTATGCTTTTAGAGGAGATGTTTCAACAACATTTTTTGGGGTTTGAAGATGAAATTCGATAGTTAAATTGGAGCAAAATGTATGAAACTGTAAATGAATGTAATTCTTGAACAACATTATAGTTCTTGCGGATTATCTCATGACTACCAAGAAATCGGCATCTATATCTCGTTAATTCGCTCACAACACTGAGAATTGAACTCATTCGTTCACATAGAATACGGATTGCTCATGAATTCACATTTTCATATATGATGCCCTGTATCATTTGTGCTAATAACTAACCTGGATTTTAACCCTTCTAGTGGTGTTAATTGTATATTCCTATTAATTGAGCATTTATTAATTGGTGTTATTCAGAATAATTGAGCTCTTCTGAATACTATCCTACTAATTTTTTATATTGTCCTCAGGAGGATGAGAGCTTAAGAAGATGGAAGGAGAAGCTTCTTGGCTGCCTCAAAAGTGATTTAAATGGTTCATATTAAGAATCGCTGCTCCATGATATTGCACCCTTCACTCTATTTATTCATCTTGCTTTTTCAATAGTAACTGTGTCTAATTTGTTAGGACAAATGGAGCCTGAGGTTAAATTTCAATCAATTGGGATTATATCCTCTGATTTTGGGGAGCTCATTAGTCCCTTGCCTATTGCTGATGACCAGAGCAAACGTGTACTTTTTAGTCTCAGAGAGGGCTCTGATTACCGCCTTAAGCTAACATTCATGGTTCTTCACAACATCGTGTCTGGCCTGGCTTACACGAATACAGTTTGGAAGTCTGGACTTCAAGGTTTGGAATGGGCCTGTTTTTGAACATTATATATGCGTACATTACCTATTGCTTGCATGTTTACTTATCAAGAAATTATATATCAGGAATGACTGAGAATAATTTGGATGTACTATGTGTAGCTTTGAAAACCAACTTTTAGTTATTTACTTAATTCTGCTTGCCCGATGACTAACTGATCACAGTTTAAGAGAAGAATGTTAACGGAAGGGTATAAAAAGATGAAATTATGGACATTCACATTGTCCATTGGTCACACAGTTTGAGACTCTACTTGCTAGTCTTTACATTAATAAGATCTGTTTCGTTAGACATGACAAATCTGAATTGTCATTACTCGCTTCACTTTGAGTTCGAAGTTATATCCCTCATCCGAGTAGAGTGGAAAATATTTTAATAAAGGCACGTTGCTTGCTAATCGTTGAGTATTTTCTGTTTGAATGGTACAATAAGCTGATGGAGAAGTCTAGTGATATATGGAAAAAGAAGTTGTAACATTTTTTAAGCTTGCTCTCTTTCAAGCCATTAATATACGTAGGTAGGCCGACATCTAGACTGCTTTTCACTTTGCTAATCTATTATTTCCTTTGATTTTTCTTTGTAGTTGATCAAAGCAAAGGTATGTTGGGCACTTTTGCTCCTCAGCGAGAACCATATGTACACACCTTAGAGGAGGAGACGACTCCATCTGGGGTGCTTGCAAGAGGAATATATATGGCTAAGCTTAAGGTGCGTGCAGTTGCAATGTGACGCGTATGACTTTTTTAAGCCGAGTAATTTAGTCATTTTGGTTTTGCATCAATTTAATTTACAACACACGAATTGGGCGAATTCTTTAGGACAATGATATATAACCATGATCCTAGTGGTAGTGACATTTAAAAATCAGATACTATGTGGGAACACCCTTTTTGCTGAATTAAATGTTTAACAACTCTCTCTAAGGAACTCGACTGGATCTCTTCGGCCAATAGAAAAATAGTCTGAATTTGCTGAGGCTGCTTCAATGGCAGTGACACTTCAATGGCCAATAGAAAAATAATCGAATGTTACTTTTTCTTGAGCTTAGATGAACATGCCCGCTTATGGTTTTGTTTTTCTGGTATGACTTCGTGCAGTTTGAAGACGATGACAAAAGATGCCATATGGAGCTCGATTATTCCTTTGAGATACGAAAGAGCAGTTAAAATCTAGTCATTGTTTCGTTCATTTGTTGGATGTTATCGAGCCTTTTTGTCTTACTGTTGAACAAGAGGAGGAGATTTTCATTTTTTTTCCCTCAGTATTATTGTGTTTCTTTTATGTCAGTCGACCTAAGCCATGGTTATAGATCTGGTTTTTGAGATGAACTTTTGTAAATTTCATTAACCTAATACTGTGGAAATACATTGTTCTTAGTTTGTCACAAAAGAGAAAGCCTCGACCAAATTGGTAGAAAGTCGAAAACGAAGTTCAGAAGTCTATTTGTAGTCACGGCTATGGATACTCGACCTACAGAAATGATCTTATTGAACTCAACTAAACTCGACTATTTCCGTTAGAGGTCGAGGTTAGTCGAGCAAAGAGAAACGAACTCTATCTTAAATTGAATGATCTCCAAGGTCATGTTGGCCATAGAATGTGATTTGCAACATTGAGTTGGTTATTTTTATAGAATTTTTCAACTTGTCACTTGAAAGAACACGACATGAGTTGAGCAATTTAAGCGTTACAATTCACACACATCAACATATTAATTTAAGAAATTAATGTACAAAATTACGTTGTACTTTTTCTAGTATAAGGGTGTGTTCGAGTCATATTATTTTAGAAGAATGTATTCTGAAATAGTAGATTGATGGATGGAGAATGTATGGTTGAAAAAGAAGGAAAAGTTATTGATGTGAATGAAAAAAATTATTTTATTGAAAAATGTGTGGTTGAAAATGAGTAGAAGAAAGCGAATGAAAATTTTAATGTGTACCAAACAAGGACTAAACAACTATCTCGTGCTAATGTGCTATATTAATCGAGGTGGCTTGGAATTTTTTATGGGCCTTTATTACAATTGATAAAGCCCATGATTGAATTAATAAGTATAATTCACTCAATCCCCTCAAACTATTAATCAATTGCACCTACCTCCTTCCAATACTAGTAATCCCAATTAACTCCTTCAAACAATCAAAAACTTATATCGAACACAACAAAGAGGTGGTCTAAGTACAGGTCTAACGAGTCCATGTTAAGGGCAGACATGGGTCGAAAAATAGAAACCAAAATTTTAAATATGAGAAAATCCTCGACCTCACCCAATAATCATATATATACAAATCTTCATGACATCTAATTCTTATATCACATAAAAAGAGAACCTTTAATCATTCAGTTTACGGTTTCAAGAACTTTTATTTTAAAGTTCGATAGATATATGAGAGAGGATATAGAACATGTCATGTCAAAATTATTTAAAGAACAATACTATTAATTTTTAATCTGTCATGTCAATTTTGTAAACAAAGATCCATTAGGGGTTTTTCGATAGTTTATAAGAACCATCCAATTTTGATTAGTTTCAAAAAAAAGAAGAAGGTAAGATAATTGATGTTTTGAGGGTTAAAAGTTCTATTAGAAATAGTTTAAGGACTAAGTTGTAATTAAATAGTCATCTTCATTCCCAAATAAAAATTAACCTACCTCGACGTCGGATCGCAAATCACTCACTCTCTCTGCTCACGAATATTTCCTACAAGCTTCAAATTTGCTTCAATTTTATCTAAATCTGGGCGCAAAAGAAACCCTAGTGAACACCAAATTTCTGCCCCTCTCTCACCGCGAGAAGCTTCACCTCTTGGCCCTCAGCAACTGTACTTCAAATTGTAAGTCCTTGTTATGTTAAAATCAATTTCCGTCTTTAATTAAACATTAGCATCGACGTTTTTGTGGGGGTCCTTGTCAAATTAAACCCTGATTTCATCTTCTTTTTACCTCTTTATCAATATTTTTATAAAATCTTAAAGCTGTCTCTACAATTTGGGCATTCGAGTAGAGCGATTGATTCTCTGTGTTTACGATAAAATTAGTTCGGAGTACAACACGAGCAGCACTGAGTGCTGCTGTACAAGTTAGTTTTGTTCTATGTTTTAGCCTTTTGATGGAATTTATAGGTAATCTTGGAGATTTCTATTTATAATAGTTATGAGCTTGGAATACTAATATACAAATTGGTTTTTTGTTCTATGTTTGATCCTTTTTGATGGAATTTATACGTAATCTTGGAGATTTCTATTTATGAAATAGTAATGAGCTTGGAATACTGAGCCAAAGTTCCCTTTGTAATTTTGCAGATTTCCCTTAAAAGTCAAAGTGCAACTCTAAGTCTCCTACCTTCACTGCAGTTTCTGCTGTTCGTGGATTCACCCAATTTGGCTCATTTCAGGTACCTCGCTATTCACAACTTGCTTGAGTTTAATTCTAGGTGAATTTTATGCTGTAAAATATATTAATTTTGTTTGTACCTTACTTTTTTTAAAAATAAAAAAATTCACCTTCAACATATTGTAGGTCTGCCCCAGGTTTTTAGTATTCTATTTACAAGAAACAATGGCTCAGAGGTATCGCAGTGATTCGAGTGACAGGAGCTCAGATTCTGATGAAAAACGAGGAAATAGGTATCGGGATCGGGAAAGTTTGGATGCAGAGAAGGAAAGAGAAAGGAGGAGGAGAAGGCAAAAGGAGCGGGATACAGACAGTGAAAACGAGGTTGAAAGAGAATCGAACAGAAGAAGAGAGAGATTTGAGGATGAAAAGGATGAAAGGGAGGGAGGGAAGAAACGGGAGGAGAAGGAGAATTATATAAATAGGGATAGGAATTTGGGTCGGGATTTCGAAAGAGATGATAGGAGGGGGAAACATGGGCAAGGGGATGACAACAACGAGAATGTTTATAGGAGTAGAAAAGATGACAGGGTTAGAGAGAGGAAATCACGTGATTATGAGCGGGATGATGAGGATGATAGAAGAGGCGATAAAAATGGTGAACGGCGAAGGAGTAGGGAGGATAATAGTACTGAAGATGATGATAAGAGAGAGTATAGGAGGAGAGAAGGGGAGAACGGTTATCAAGAAAGGGATCGTAAACAAGATTCACATAGGGATGTGGAGGGTGGTAGGAGGGATAGAAGTGGAAGAAGTGGACATAGGAGTGAGGACAACGATGAGAATGGGCGATATAGGGGTAGGGAGCATCGGCGTAATGAGGACGATTCACGGGTGGATAATAGGAAAGAGCAGCGAAGGAATAGAGAAAGAGAAAGGGAGAGAAGGCACAACAAGGATGGTGATAATGATAGGAGAAGAGAAGAGAGGAATGAGAGTAAAGAGGAGGATAGGAATTTGAGTAAGAAACAGGGAGATGTGAAGGCACACGAGGATATAAAGGTGCAAAAGCCTGAGGCTAATTCGGCTACTGGCATGCCTATGAATTTGGGAAGGAGTGGGGGAGTTTATATTCCGCCGTTTAAATTGGCCAGAATGTTGAAGGAAATTGATGATAAGAGCAGTGTTGATTATCAGAGAATGACATGGGATGCATTGAGAAAGAGTATTAATGGGTTGGTGAACAAGGTGAATGCAATCAACATTAAAAATATTATTCCAGAGTTGTTTGCTGAGAATCTTATACGTGGGAGGGGTCTGTTTTGTCGGTCGTGTATGAAGTCACAAATGGCTTCTCCAGGTTTCACGGATGTCTTCGCCGCTTTGGTTGCCGTAGTCAATACCAAGTTCCCTGAAGTTGGTGACCTTTTATTGAGGAGAATTACTTTGCAGTATCAGAGGGCTTACAAGCGGAATGATAAAGTTTGTGCATTAGCTTTCTTTTACTATATTCATTACTTGTTTTCTGGTCTTTTAGTAATGTTTTGTTATCTTTTGTTTACAACTGGTTAATGCTGATACATTTTCGCAGCCACAATTACTTGCTGCGGTCAAATTTATTGCCCACCTGGTGAATCAGCAAATAGTTCATGAACTGATTGCTCTTGAGCTGCTCACATCTCTGCTGGAGAAACCTACAGATGATAGTGTCGAAGTGGCAGTTGGCTTTGTCACCGAATGCGGATCCATGCTTCAGGACCTAAGCCCCCGAGGATTGCATGGTGAGTGCATATCCTTCTCAGTTGTTCTATGCAATAATCTCTCCAGCTTTGACACTTTTTGGGTTTTTTCCTTAACAGGTATTTTTGAGCGATTTCGTGGGATTCTTCATGAAGGAGAAATAGATAAAAGGGTTCAATTCTTAATTGAAGGTCTTTTTGCATTACGGAAAGCAAAGTTTCAAGTGAGCTTTCATTCACATTGTTATAGCTTGGAGTCGCTGTATCTTTATTCTAATTTGCTTGAAATAATGTTAGATTTGATATTTCACACAATATAATGCTTTCTGAATGCACCATATGCAGGGATACCCAGCTGTTCGTCCAGAATTGGATCTAGTGGAGCAGGAAGACCAATTAACACATGAAGTTTCCCTTTTAGACGAGATAGATCCTGAGATTGCTTTAGGTATATTTTCACAATGCTGGCTCTTATTAGATGCTGCTACCTTTCAAATTCGTGTATGGGAAATTTACATATTTTATGCTCCTCTATTCAGATGTTTTCAAGCCGGATCCCCTGTTCCTAGAAAACGAAAATAAATATGAAGAACTCAAGAAGCAAATACTAGGTGAAGAATCTGAGGATGAAGCAGATTCAGAAGGAGAATCGGAAGATGAAGATGATGATGATGATGAAACTGATGAAGAGGATGAAGAACAGATGAAAATAAAGGATGAGACAGAAACAAATTTGGTCAATCTTAGAAGAACTATCTACTTGACAATTATGTCTAGTGTTGATTTTGAAGAAGCAGGACATAAACTGCTAAAAATCAAACTAGAGCCTGGGCAGGAGGTTGGTATTATGATCTCACATCATTATTTTTAGTGCTCTTCTTGGATAAATTATTTAAGTCAATGCTATCCATTGATTTGTTGAAGAATTGTATTATATGTTTGAAGCACCTAAGTGTAGGGGCACATACACATTTTTTCTTGCCATTTCTATAAGAAATAATGTGGACTATTATAGAGAAGAACCACTTCTTGTTAAAAATTATAGAAACCTCCCCCTAAGTTTATTTTTCAAAACAATTCCCCTTTTTACTCAAAACAATTTTTTTTGTTTCTTATTTTACCCTTCTATATTTGCGTTAAATTTAAAATTATTATTGGACTTATTTAAACTGTATTCCTTTCTCTTCTTTCTCATTTCTTGAAAGAAATATTGTTATAAATTAACCAGTTTGGTTTATTTACTATATACGATGTAATTTATCTTTTGTTCTTCAATATTAATTGTTTAATATACATTTCTGATATGTTAAATGTACAATTAAATTTCTCTTATTGATTCCCCCCCAAAAAATAAAAAAAACTCTATTATCGTAATTACAAAAAACACTCAAAGTTTGGATTATTTTTCTTTTCCTTTTTCTAGTCAACTTTTTCTTTTCTTTTTTCTTTTAAATGAAAAAGTTTATTTTTCAAAAATATAGATGAGTTGTAACCATTTTTGCATTAAAAAAATGAACTTTCTTCAAGCTAAAAGATAATTTCCTCATCTGAATTAAAATAAGAAAAAAAATATTGTTTCGAATTTAATATAAAGACAACAGTATACTAGGAAAGTTATATTTTTGCCTAGAGGAGAGGTCTCTTAAACAGTTTTTGAAAAGACACGGTGTCTCTGTAATAGTTAGATTCCTTGGGGGTGGCGGGTCTTTGATATTATCTCTTTTTATTAGTATTTTGTACGAGTGAATCAATGTTTTTTTTTTTCTTAATCCAGGATACTATCTTAGTGAGCATCAGAAGTTCCTGAATATGGGTTCAGGTTTAGGTTAGGTGGACATGGATTCACATAAATCACCAGAGTTAAATGATTTACCTTGCCTTGTATGATTTTTTTCAAAACAATGCATTTTGGTCAATTTGACAGATATTTGGTTGCAGCCTAAGAATAATTAATCTTGGAGTGGCATTTCTTCTCTTGTATATCTTAAATTCTCCCTGCTATTGAATTGATGAACAGAGTTTCAAGTGTATCTTTTTTTTTTAATTGTTTAGTATTTAATTATGGAGTCATTTTCTGATTGGTGCCAATTAATTTTTGACATTGCATTGATTATTTTCTGAATAACTCTGTTTGTGCTTGCTTTAATCTGTACAGATGGAATTGTGCATTATGTTGTTGGAGTGTTGCAGTCAGGAGAGGACTTACCTCCGGTACTATGGACTTCTCGGGCAGCGCTTTTGTATGATCAACAAAGTTCATCAAGAGAACTTTGAAAAGTGTTTTGTTCAGCAGTATTCCATGATTCACCGATTGGAGACTAATAAACTAAGGAACGTGGCAAAGTTTTTTGCCCATTTACTTGGAACAGATGCATTGCCTTGGCATGTTTTGGCCTATATACGGCTAACTGAAGAAGATACAACCTCATCTTCCCGCATTTTTATTAAAATTCTCTTCCAGGTACTGATCAGCATTTTCTGAATGTAATAGTCTCATTTATGTTTCCCGAATCTGTCTTCCATTTTACTTTATGGACTGTATGCCATTTTAAATGCTGTCTATAATTCTTAATGCTTTCCCCATCGAGCAGGCTTATGCTTTTTCCTGTTTATTGCCCAAGTTTGGAAATGAAGTTTATTGTTTTGACAGCTATGTAAGAGTTACTACCAAAAAAGGTAGCCTTTTCACTTAGAAGGGAAAAAAAAGTAACATAAAGAAGTTGGAAGTAGCTCTTACATCTTTTTTAAGCATAGCCAAACATGCTCTCTCCATTAGGTGGATTGTATCGAAACATAGCATTTACTTGCTATCCACTTATTTTTTGATGTATGCATCTCTTTATTATTGTCGTTTTAGCTTCCTTCTGCTCATTCCTGTATGGAGATGTTGCTAAACTTGAACGATGAATGGTTTCTGTTGCAGGAATTGTCTGAGCACCTTGGAATCCGATTACTCAACGAGCGTCTTAGCGATCCTACCATGCAAGACTCTTTTGAATCTGTTTTCCCAAAAGACAATCCGAAAAACACGAGGTTTGCCATCAACTTCTTTACATCCATCGGTCTTGGTGGAATCACAGAAAACCTGAGGGAATATCTCAAGAATATGCCTCGCCTTATTATGCAACAACAGAAACCAGTCTCTGAGTCGGACGATGAGTCAGGTAGTGCTAGTTCTGACTCTGATGCATCTGGATCCGAGTCTAAATCAGGATCATCTAGCTCCGATTCAAGTGACAGTGAAAGTGAGACTGACAGTGATGATAAGCGGAGAAAGAAGAGGAGAAGAAATTAAACGATGATCATCTAGTTTTTTTCCTGGTTTGTTATCTTCGATTTTGATTTGAATTAGGGGTCTATTTTGTTTAAACAAAAGAGTTCAAATAGGATTTGAATTGGAATCCTAAACCCTATTTGGACTCGAACAAATTGCAATAAATTCAACTGTTTCGATCATCGTGTGTATCGTGATTTTAGAATACTGCATTGAAGACGAAGAACACAAGTCATGAAGAACGAGCATTGATGGAGAATGACGAATCGTGGGCGCAATCAATAATGAAGGCGATCGTGTTTGCATTCACTGGGGGTGCGATTATATGGACGGTCGAGGTTAGCAACACGAGTCAAGGTCATGGGAAGAAATTACACGGAGTTGAATTGGCTTCGCATGTGATCATCGATGTACTTTTGATAGCAAGTGCGATGTCTTTGCTGTTTATGTCAGTAGTGTATTCTATAAATGCACACCTAGAAATTAAATCAAGACGACTAATATTGGAAGAAGAACGCCCATTATTGGTGTAGTTACGGCTGTTTAATTTGTTTTATTCTTCTGCTTGTTTCATTAGTTGTGTGATTGATAAATAGATCGAATTAGGTCTCTTAATTATTTAAAGTTCTTGAGTTAATATTAATTCTGGTAATTAGAATATTGGTTGTGCCATATGTACATTACAACCTACAAATTTGTATACGTGTTTTTTTTATATAATCATGGATGTTCGGGTCTGCATGTGTGCACTTCGACTAATCTCACGAACCCTGAAGTTTACGGTTGGGAATTCACTTCAGTGGCCTAAGGGGATTAGAACTGATGACCATTGGAGAGTAAATTCAAGATCTGACAAATTAAACAGCCTTTGAGGTTAGAAATTTGTATACACGTGAGGATCATCAATCAAATAAACTGTAATGTATATTAAAATTATTATTTAACTTTCATTTTGTTGCGACTTAGTCATTATTTCGATCCCTTCAATTTTACCATGAGCAGGGAAGTCAGAATTTTCCTTCACCATTCTTATACATCTATTTCATACTAGTTAAAATTTTAATAAATTATTTTGTTCATCTAGGTTATATTTCAATATTATTTTTTTTAAATTCATTCATTTAAATTCTATATACTCTGTCAATCAAAGTAATTTTGACAAAGAAAAGCGTGTGTTCTCCACGGCGCCTCCTGATGTTGTCTCCTCTGATGACGTGAACCGGTGCGCTGCCACCACCACCACTGCCACCGTCGATAATACTGCACTTCTCCCAGTTCTCATTTTTGCAGACAGAAATTGTAACGGGTTTTGCTATGAAGATCTAAATTTCATGATTGCCTCAAATTTGAAGACTAGTTTATTTAATCAATTGGATATTATCACTGGCTACGGATTAAGAATTGAATTTATTTATTTTCGTGAAAAGAGACCATATTTTCTCAACTGTGATCTGTAAGGCAGTGTTTGATAGAGCTTGAATTCCAGCGAAAATAGAAAATCATTTCCATTTTTTAACTTTGGACCAGTTTGATGACCAAACTTTTCCCAAGAAAACATTTGCCACACTGGTGCATCACGCATCGGTTTTCTCCCATTTCATGGAAAAAGTTTTCTTTTGGTTTTGTTGGTTTTTCATTTTTTAGCTTTTTTTTTT
>CAIGRO010208960.1:0-13396 GCA_903798355.1 Fraxinus baroniana
CGCTATTTAAATATTGTAAACCCTTTGAGGCATATCAGTTTTTGAATGAAATAAAATTTTATTGAATTTCTTTTAATTGAAATTCTTTTGTGAGGTTTTCATCTTTCCTATAAGTTTCCCCTGCATCAAATGCTCAATGAATGCTTGCCACTCTTACACCTATATTAATGCTATCTATACATTCTTATGTATATATAGTAAAATTCTTATAATAATTTATTATCAAAAGTATGATAGCAACTAGGCTTGGATATACATTTATTTAAAGTCTTCAATGACATTTGTTGTCGGAAATAGGTCCGGCCAGCCACTCGACTCTCTAGAATCGATTTCAGTTCTGTCGATTGAAGGGTTTCCATCTAGTAGGGCAATAAGTGAAGAATGAAAGGAATAGAGTCAATTATAGTTGGAGTTATGCCAACCTAAAACCCTAATTCTTAAGTTCTCAGAAGGAATAACCAAATATATATTTATTTCCTTGTTCATGTCTAAACCAAATAACCTTTGTTACTGGTGATAAGTATTATATTGATGATAATGATGACATCCATTTTGACCGTCAAACAGAGTTGGAATTGCTAACTATGATGAATACGCTATCTAAATGGAAAAAATAGCATGTCGATGTACTAATGGACTATCACAGCAAAGGTATTATGATCATCAAGATATGAATTCCAACTAAAATTAAAGAATAATCTCACAATTCGTCAAGAAAGATTCATAAAATTTGGATTAATAGAAAGATTCATGTAATGAGAAAGAGAAAGATCATTAACCATAACATTTTCAAAAATAAACACAGAATTCTTCAATAATAACAGGTGGATATCCTCAAACAAGCTAGAACAACAAGAACATAGTAACAAATTTAAGCATAAACTAGAAATTGAAAGAAAAAAACACAAATCTTGTTTATAATTTAGCAGATCTGGCAAACAATCGGACCGAGATGCTTGATTCCCCGAAATATGAGATCAAAGAGAGCTGTTTAATTAGCTCTCTTCACACTCATAAAAGGTAGTAGGTTTTCTTACGAGAAAAACCAACCCTTGAAACATACTACAATTCCAGATGGTGATGAAGAGTCGACATCGAGGTGCCAAACTTTCCCGTGTATATATATATTATTATTCTTTAAGTGATCCTTCTGACTCTTGATCTGGTTCAGCTCATCTTGATTGGCATATGCTATAGAGATCATGGACTTTGAAGGATGACAAGAAAAGGGTGGGTGTGGGGGTGTAATGATGATGGTGAGACTCACTGGAATTATGAGCAAAGATGAAGACATGATGATTGCTGTTTGGTGCATAGATAAAAATTTCTAGGTCTTGTAAGCCATCTCTCTCTCTCTCCTCTCTCCCAAATATATACACTTATATGATGCTCCCTTTGCTCTTTAACCCTAGTTGTACTTGCTTATAATATTGTGCTTATTTACAACTTTAAACGAGAGGTGTTTCTCTCTCTAATAGTTTAAACTTTTATACTGAATGATAACGAAGTAAACAAAATACGTCACTTATTAATGAAAATTGTATACCGATATCGACGTCCTAGAGATTATTTTTAAATATAATTGACATCGATAGAACCGACTCAATACACAAATCAAAAAATTCCAACATAAGATTATGTGTGTTAGACAAATTATTATACATATAATTTTATATGTGTATTATAACTTATAAGTTGGGTTTACTTAGGCAACAGTAAAAGGCTGTTTGTGTCTGTATATGGGGAGAAGATGAATATGACCATGACTATGAGCTTTATTGGGTTTAGAAAAGGCAGAAGACATACTAAAGAATAAGAGAAGGAATCATATGTAGAAGTCTGAAAAACTGATTGAGACAAAGAATAATTGCTGGATTTGGTATTTCGAGGAAGACTGTTTGGTCCATTTGGCCTTGCACCCTGCTGAAAAACTAGTGGGCATGAGAAAATATTTGTCGAGATAATTAGCTCTTTTTTTTTTTTTTTTTGAGTAAATTAATTGCAAGTCAGGAGATTGGAATAATTTTGAGTACCAAAGCTAAAAAAAAAAAAAAAAATTCGAAAACATTGCGTAATGCAGGACGGAAAAGAGAAGCACGAAGTGGAATAGTAAGAAATTTATAGCGAAAAAAATTTGAGAGTAAAGAGTTACTTATTTTGATCATAAGATAAAAATTAACTTAGTTCCAAACTTTACTAATGAAAGTTTATAAGTTAAATTTTCAAAATTTCCCAAGCATGCAATCGTTTTATTGTCTCTTGATTGAACTCCAATCAATTTTCAATACAAAGAGCTGACAATTAAATCCAGTTATGATCATATTTTCTACCTAATAAAATTCCTAGATATATATTTTATTAGTAATCAAAGTGAGAGAGACTTGTAAAGTATATAGTGACGATGAATAAGATTTAAATTTATTGTTTTACTTTTAGACCCCGTTTGAGCCACCCTTTTTTAAAATGAGAATGGAAAAATACAGTCGTTATTGGGCCCCACACAAGATATAGAAATTTAAAATTGATGGTTTGATATGATGAATAACGGTCATATTTTTCATTTTTATGGATGAAAATGTGACTCAAACTTGGCTTTAATCATGTTTAATGTTTTAGTCCATGTTTATCTCTCTCCAAAATAATATTCCTTAATTCTCATATCCATTTTAACTATACGTTCACACAATAAAATATTTTTTAGGTAAATTTAAAAGTATTTTTTTTTAATTACGCATTTTTCAAAAAATCACTTTCAAAACATATTTTTTTTTTCAATAATGGCCATCAAACATAATTTGTGCATGATTCTTTTGCTTTTGCTTTTCTTTTCTTCTATTTTGTTTACTTTTCTCCCAATACTGATATGACTTTACAAAAGTACTTTTTTTTTCAATAATGATGGTTTTAAAAAATAAGTTACTTTTGGTAAACACTTATTGCTACATATTTGATCTTTCCATCTTCCTTTGCATAATAAGTTCATGTTTGACTAGCTGATAAAGTCACCCGTTCTTTACCAGCCTTCATTCAGCTTTCTGGGTAGAATTTTTGGGGCAAATATAAAGAGAGGAGGAAAAAGTAGAAAAGGCACTTCTTTTTGAGTGGCTTAAATTATTTTAATCATTTATGACTTAAAGGTCCAGCTCCAAGAACTATATACATGTTCATTAGAATAAAACAAGTTAATTAAATTTTTCTTGAACCTGTTTGCATTCTATTTGACTCTTGATCTTTTACATTTTTGGATCAATATTCGGCTTAATTTTTAAAATATAGTCTTGAGTGAGCATATTATAATTTGGAAAAAAATTTGGTGTGCATAATGAGCCTGTTTGGTATAGATTTTAATCCAATTAAAATTTAAAATATCGTCGTTATTGGGTCCCACTCGTCTAATAAAAATCAACAATAACGTCTAATTTTTCAATTTTAATCCGATTTTAATTTCTATCGAACATGTCTAATATATGTATGTAGGGGTGTCCATAACATTCACATGGAATGGGACCCTCAAAAAATGCGGGTCTCACCCCACGTGAGGGTTATGGACATTTCTATTTATATATATTATGTACACCAAACATATCCATTATAATTAGGGTTATGCTGCAAGTACATAATATTTTACCTAATTTGTGCCATAATTGACAAATGACGGCTCCCTATTGGGGGACCATGTTTGGTACACATTAAAATTTTTATTTTTATTTTCATAATTTCATAATTTTATTCATTTTCAACCACACATTTTTCAATAAAATAATATTTTCCATCACATCAATAATTTTTCCTTCTTTTCCAACCACACATTTTCAATCAATCTACTATTTCAGAATACATTCTTTTAAAATAATGTGGCTCAAATACACCCATAATCTTTATGTGTTTAATTTTTGAGCTTTGCTAGGGTGTCGGGTTAGTGACCGGGTTTGGTGACAATCGGACACGTGTCGCCCCCTATTGGATCCAATAGGGGACGACACGTATCCAATTGTCACAAAACCAGGTCATCAACCCTGACCATTTATCATTTCCCTTAATTTTTAGCACAACATCATGTGTTTAATTTTTTATATTTGAGATAATTGTTGGATTTTTTTCCATTTATTATAAAAATATGTTGCGCAGAAAGCCTCTTTTCCCCCTTTCTTGAGTCAAATCTTTTATCAAGCAAGAATCACATCACTAAGTATATATTTGGCACGTTAAACCGAATAAGAGTTAAAAAATTAATTTTTATCTAATGTTTGGTGCAATTAGTAATCCGATTAAATTAATACGGGGCACTTTTCCTCATTTAGTCAACAATATAAATAAATAATTAATACCTTGTATGAGGTGGGGTTATACTGTATAATTTAGTCTCCGTTTTATGAATTAATAAAAAAAATTAATTGAATTGGAATACATGAATCTACTCACAAGTAAATACGAACTAAATTTCACTTAAAAGTAAAAAAATAACTTATAATCAAAAATTGTTTATATGCAAAAAATTAGTTATATGTAAAAAATTAAATGAAAATTAATTTTTAAACTATTTATAAATACTCAAATTACTTTCTATCTACATATTTAGAGAGACCCACTTTTGCCATTATTTCTATCAATATATAATTTAACTATTTATAAATCCTTCCCAAACATAAAATAAAATTTTTATTTATAATTCAGAAGTTATATATAAGTAAAAAGAATTACTTAAGTGTAAAAGTTCACTTCTAAGTAAAAAACTTCTTATGAGTTCAAAAAATAAGTAAAAAACCACTTTCAACTAAAATAAAGTAACATACTGAAAAAGTCACTTATAAGAAAAATACATTAATAACTAAAAATTTAATTATAAGTAATAAAATCACCAATTATTAAATTTATGTATATGTAGACCACCAATACCTTCTAAGTAATCGTTGTATCTCTTTGATAACACGATGACACACTAAATAGAGCGAAGCACAAAAATCTCATAAATATTAACAGACCTACGACTAGGTCAAGTATAGAAGCTCCACTTGACAATGTAGTCAAGGCTAACTCGTGTGCCAGAACTAAGAGATAAGGAGTACTACTATTTGCACTAGTCAACCATTTTGTTCTAATTGAGTTTGATTGCGGACCATGTTGCCCTTATAGACAACATGAAGAGGTGCCGTAACAGTAATGATGTCAAGGAAACACACTTCCCCTCCGCACAAAACCATCCCATTACCATTTCAACAAAGTTAAAGCTTATATATAGGAGAGTGACTCCTAAAGTATTTCGTATGGATCCAATCTCCAACATTTCTCAACTATCGTATTTCATAGCTTCGATTCTCTCAAGATTTAACTAGGATGGTCAATGGCGGAGAGAAAATGCGAAAGGGTCTATTGTTTCGAGTACTGGAGCAGGCTCTTTCAATTGTTCAAGGAAGAGGAAGAGCCTCATAAGCATCATAGTTCTTAGAGCAACCCATTTTCATTGTGATAAGAGTTTGTACACACTAGTAGTGAGATTGATTGTGTATACACTTTCAATACTTAGACCATGTACCAAAATCTTTTAAACTCATTTTTCTCTAAACCCATTTTCAATCACATAATTTCCAAAAGAAAAAAAAATGATTTTGCACGTGGATTATAATTTTTCCCTACTTTTTAATCACACTTTTTCCAAAAAAAAAACATTTTTTTTTTCACAAAATCCGTTCTAAATTGAAAACAGAATAATATGAAATTATCTTCAAATAATATGAATAGGATTGCATAAATTATGTTGAGTTGGTGGGTGTCACCTGGATAAAAATGATCTGGTTGTACTAAATGCCTAGCCTAATAAGAGGGTGTGTGGTAGAGATTAAAATCAGATTAAAATTGAAAATATAGTCGTTATTGTTGACTTTTATTAGACGGACGAGACCCAATAACGGCCATATTTTCAATTTTAATTGGATTTTAAGCCGTACCAAACAGGCTCCAAATAAATTTGGAAACAAAGGAACACTTTATGTTGCTTCTTTCTTTTCTTTTAATAGAAATACCAGAATAAAATAATTATATTACAACTCAAAAGTAAAGCATCTAGACATAAAATAATTAAGCTGCAACTCAAAAAGTAAAGCTTCTAGACATATTTTATATGTTTTTCTTACTGGTTACACGTAATCTCAAAACTTATTTTTTTTTTCCTTAAACCACGCAATTTTATTTCGCTTTAAATTTTTAGACCTCTGCCCAAGTCGAGAAAACAAAACTCAACTAAATAAAGTTGAAAAAGTGAGGATCACATGATGAACTCACAAAAATGTAGACGGTTTTCATTGCTAAAGGCTGATTATGCAACTATGGCCTTATTTGGTATGGATTAAAATCAGATTTTAACAAAAATTAAAATCAAACAATCAATATTAACCACATTTTTCATGGGTCCCACAACTTTTCAACCACACATTTCAAAAATTTCTATAACAATATACTAAAAATCTAATTTTAATCTCCACAAAACACCCTCTATATATATATATATGTAAAAATAAAATTGTTTGTGGTCAATGTGCGCCTTTACTTTTAAAATATGTGGAGCAACTTGCTAGGTGGACAGTAGTGCAATTCTCTCCTACAAAACTTACCAACATAAAAAACGAGCCCAATCAAATTTACAAAAGACACCCTGTATTTAGGTTGTATTTACGATTTGCATATCATATTTTAAAAATTTACATTTTGCATATTATATTTTACTCTTTGGTTCACACCCTATATATTAATTTATTATTCTTAAAAAATTAATTACTAGAAGTATATGATGTTTTATTAATTTTTTTTTTCTTTTAAAAGATGATATTTTCCTGTGAAGTATACAAAATTTATCATCTTCATTTCATTTAACCTACAACTAATCGAAAAATAGAAAATAAATTTTCATGAATTAATGATGTGTTGGAAAAAATAGCAAAAAATTAATTAAAATTAAATGATTAGTCGTTCATCATTTAGCCCTCGTTTGAGCTAAATTAAAATTTTCATTTTTATTATTCTACTCATTTTTAATCACACATTATTCAATAAAATAATATTTTTCATCATATCAATAATTCTTCATTCCTTTTCAACCACACATTTCTCATCAATCTACTATTCTAAATTAGATTCTTCCAAAATAATGCGGTTCAAACACAACCTTAATAAATAAATTTTGTTCGGCGAATAACTTTTCTTAAGAAAATCAAGTAAAATATATATTTAGCATCTTACAAATGAATTTCGAGCTGATACTGGTGTGTAATTTTAACATAATGGTGTTCACTTCTCACATGGAAGGCGACCCATGTACGTATAGACACATCCTTTCTTATTGGGGAAAAACCATTCGTACACCATGCATCCCCCTTACAATAGAAGCGGGCCCTCACTATTGTGAGGAGTTGTCAAACTTAGTGTACATTTGATCCTTCTTATTTACTCTAAGGCTATGATTGATAGCCATTTTTTTCATGAAAAATGAAAAATGGTTGTTTTACAGGAATTTTTTTCCTTAGAAAACAAATTCCCCCCCATCCCTCCACACGTGCACATTTTCACCCATTTAGGTGGGAAATTGGTTTCCATGTTACTTAAAAAATTTTTCCCTTTTTTTTTTGGCAATAGATACAAAATCTATCAACAATTGTAAAAAAGATTATCCTTTATATTGACAATTTCCATATAAAAAAAGCCAAACAAACACCAATTTTTTTTAAAAATTTTTTTGGCAATTTAAACAAATTCTATTCCCAATTGTAAAATTTTTTATCCATTTAATTGACAATTTTCATGAAAAACAAAACCAAACGAACAAGGTGTAAAATTATACTAATCAAACACAATTAATTACAATTCTTAATAAAATAATTTTTAGGCAATTCAATTCCTTGAAAAATATTTTGTTTCTACCCATTTTACACATTTGCAATCAAACTACCCTAATTTCAGGTTATAACTTTGTACCATTTTGTAATTTAACAAAATTTCAAGATTCAATCGTCGCAGAGGCGCCAAATATGCTAATTTCTCTCGGCAGCCGAGCTTTCACTCTCCCGTCAACACTCTCGTTGGGAACATTCATCAAACACCTACCAACTCCAAGACCTTCATCTCTTCAATTCAACCCAATTTCGATCCATACAGTCACCCGCGTACTCTCCTCTGCCGGAGGTGGCGTTCACAGTACACATTTCGATGCCTTAACCTCGAACCAAAAACATCAAATTCATGTCTACATTGACTCCCTCCTCCAATGGAATCAGGTAATACGCTACATTTTTCATGTGTTCAATTTGCACTGGAATTGAGTTATGCTAATTTTTTTTCCTGTGTTGGGTGCTTTAGAAGATGAATCTTACTGCGGTGAAAGAAGAAAATGAGGTGATGGAAAGGCACGTGGAGGATTCTTTGGCAATTATTGATCCTATTCGTAGCTCATATCTTTCTCACTGTGGAGAGTCTTTAGAAAATATGAGTGTTGTTGATGTCGGAAGTGGAGCAGGGCTTCCTGGATTAATCCTGGCCATTGCATGCCCCGGTAATTGGATTAACTTTTGTAATGTCTTATGTCTATAAGTTATTTGTTCGAATACTAATTGTCAATGCACCGTTGTATGCGAATGTAAAAATACTATAAAAGTGTTCTGTCTTGCCTTGAAATTATAGGTTGGAAGGTGACATTATTGGAATCTATGAATAAGCGATGTGTGTTCTTGGAGAGTGTGGCTGCCCTCATTGGCTTGCCAAATGTTCAAGTTGTAAGAGACCGCGCTGAGGTATCTTTTCACCAGAACATGAAATATGTATTTTTTTTCTCATCCAGTTTATATGCTTTGCCAGTTCTTAAGATAGTTGGCATGGATGATCAGCTTGTTTAATGCTGGAATTCAAATTAGATATGTGCCAGAGTCAACTTAGGGGCTTGACGCTAGGGTTGGTATATATTGATGGAGACACGGGAATTGATGTTTAGTACGTTCTTAGCTCTCATAAGTTTTGGAATCGGAGTTAAGTAGTCTTTTCACCTGTATAATTTTTTCCAATTTAAATGAATACTTAGGTGGCGTATTGAGTAAAATATATGCCAGGCGGAGAGCATTCTTATTACAGTCATATAGTTGCAAATTATCTTAAAGTTCATTATGGGTTTATGTCCTTTTAGTTGAAATATCAGATTTCAAGATGCGCACGAGTGATGGTTTTTTATCAAACAATTTCTTGCTCAACATAATGCTATTTCTTTATTTCTTACTATCTGTAATACATTCATGTCTTTTGTCAAATGAATTGTTATTGGTTTATACGTGAAATTCTTCTATTGGATTTTTACTTGTAATATATTTTGGATGTTTTACTCATTTCATCCAACAAATTATACGCGCACACACATATCTGAATAGGACAGTGTTTAGGACAAGAGGATGACTTCAGAGAGAGCTTTGATGTTGCAGTTGCTAGAGCAGTTGCAGAAATGAGAATTCTAGGTAAACACAAGTTATTACTTCTTTCATGATCTAATGTGTGTGTAATCTCTGTAAATTTGAGCATTTGGTTCTTCTTTGGTATGCAGCTGAGTACTGTCTTCCCCTAGTCCGCGTGGGTGGTTTGTTTGTTGCTGCTAAGGGCCATGATCCCCAGGTTTATTGTAATCAATGGAATTTCTATAGATTATCAATTGCATGAGTAGATGAGTAGATACTCAGTTCTATTTGTTTTCTTTCTTCAACCATTTTGCACATATTTGTGTATTTGGGTGGCAAATGTTTGGTTTCACACGGTTATGTGTGAGCACTCATATATGTTGGATTTGTGTCTGTGTATAGGCGTATACATATAGGGGCGTATATGTAGGTGTACCTTGCAGATATTTCAGATAATAAATTTCTCTTTAAACAATGTTCTAGGAGGAAGTTGCAAGAGCTGAAAGAGCTATCCGTTTGATGGGTGCTTCTCTTTTGCAAACGTGTTCTGGTATGTGGCTATCGTTCTAATTTTTGGATTATTTGTCTTCAATGCGACCAGTAATAAACTAAAATATCAGCAGTGGGAATTTGTTTGATGTTTCATCAGTTCCCTACTGTTTTATCTTGAATTAGCCATATTTGATGTTCAGAAATGAATTTTTTTCTCTCACTTAATATGTTGATATCAGAATTAACACAAGTAGGTAGACAAACTTCTTACCATTCTGAAAGTGTGTTCTCTCCCTGGAATCTCATGATAGCCAAAGGAAATCTTAAGGCACTTGTAGCTAGCTTCATTTTGATATGACTGCTCTTTATATTTGTTCATTAAAATGTATTAACTGCACTAAGTCACAGTTAGGTTCCTACATCTAGAGACTTGGTTGGCACCTCAATCTACCTGACTCATTCATATGTAAACAAAGCCACAAAGCCTGCACTGCTGAAGTAACCTGTGTAATTAATTGTTTCCTGTTGTTTTAATACCAGTGGAATCACACAGCAAATATGGGCAAAGAACAGCAGTTATATGTCTAAAAGATGGTTCCACCCCGAAGAAATATCCTCGTGCTCCAGGTACTCCATCAAAATTACCGCTGTAAAATAGATTCTCAATTAATATACTTTTGTATGTTTGAGTCTTTTTTTTCCTTATCTATTGTCATCAGTTTTATGCATGTACAACTCAAATCTGCCCCTGTAATTTTAGTGGGAAACAAACAATGTAATTTATAAGCTAATAGCTTTATCCTTTAGTTGCTCTACTTTTTCCCAATTCTCCATCTTCTCCCACTCCCTCTTATCATTTTCATGCGCACATACAGCATACACACGTTTTATTCTTTTTGTTTAAAGACTGAATGGATTGGATGAATTAATTAGACTCAATCTGGAGGTCATAGTTTGAGTGGGAATGATATTTCTACTTGCAGGGTAGTACGGATACCTAACTCTTCCCTCTACAAACCTGAGTGGTGGGACGTAGTGAATTAGGTATGCCCTTTTATATGGGCCAAATATTTTAATTACTTCTTACTGAAAAACAATGTTGCCTCATATAAAGTGTTTTGAAATATTTACATATCTTTATATCACAATAAAAATCAAAAAATAGGTATACGTTTCATTTTCTCGATCTTGGATATGTTTATTTTGCAAGATATTTTGGTTCCATTTTCTTGGATATAGAAGCTTGAGATTCAAAACTATAATAGACTATCAAGCTTGATTGAATAATATCGATTCTTATGTGGTTTCATACCAAGTCCGTCAAGCATTATTAGTGACCATTGATTTTGTAATTCTCTCATAATTGGAGCGATTTGAAGTTTTTCTCTATAATCTTAAATAACTTACGAGTAAATCTAAATCTTAAATCCTTTTGTTATCCAATCCGTAAATTTGGAATCCTTCTAGGTTTGAATCCTTGATTCAACGGTGACCATACTTCTTTCCCTCTTAATGTGATTGTCTATGAGCCCATCTCTAATTAGGTCCATTACCCGTATATACTTTTTCAGCTGGGACAACTTATTGTTAGAAGTTTTTTGCATCATGGAGTGTACAACTTGCAAGGCTGTACGCCCTTTTCACCAAAAAAGAATGCATTATTGAAAACTACTTTAGGAAGTAGGTTTCTGGTTATGCTGAATTATATTTTTTTCTCTACTGGAAATGACTTGTCTCCTTTTAACTTATTAAGATAACCAGTAGGGCTTCCTGACAGTAGTGACATGACATTTAATACTTGATTAGTTTTTGGTCTTCTTTTATCTACTTTACTATTACTATTTTTGATTTTCAGAAAACAGCTCTACATATAGTACTGGATTTTCAAATTGTGCAATAATTGGCGAACTTGTGTTTTCTTTCAGAAAATTTCGGGGAAATGTCGCGCGTATTCTTTTAATATATTGTGAAAGATTATTGTTATATTTGCCTTCTGTTTCAAAAGTCTCACCTATATTACCATCTTTGCCTTTTGTTTCAGTAAGTTTTAGCTGCTATATACGTGCATAGTTGTAACTGTATGAAGATTAGTCGAGAGAAGGATTTTTATTTTTTTTATTTTTTTATTTTTATAGAACTCGAGTGATCTTTCCCGTACAAGTTACGAAGAAGAAGGAAACAAGAAAGGTAGAAGAGAGAGTGCCTATTCTAATTTGGAAAGGGTTCACTAAATATTGAATGAAACGTAAGATTTCAACCTGAGTCTCGTCACAGAGGCCTCTTTTATAAGAATATATAGAACTACAAAAATAGAATGTGGGATTTGAATGCGTTAGAAGAGGGGTAGAAGATTAATCTGCCAAACTTTAATGTCACAGTCCAGGCCAGCACTGTATAGGAGATAGTTTGGTTTTGTATCTGATGGATTGGAATAATCTAATGCTACAGTGATGCACTTCACCGGTCCTCTATGTCCTTCTAAAATGGCCAAGCAAGAATAGGATTTCCCAATCCCTCTCCAAATTCTCACAGTTTTATCTGCTGAACCACTGCACACCAAATCTGATATAGTGGCCAAACACAATACGGATTCGGTGTGTCCCTGGAGCATCCCCACTGCCATCATGCTGCTGCCACTGCCACTGCCACTGCCGCAATCCACCTTCATCCAAACAACTATTGACCGGTCACGTGCTCCAGAATACATCGTAAAACCGTCTCTGCTCAGTGCCACTGCATTAACCCCAGAATTGTGCTTCTCCAGGGTAGCAACTAAGACATGCTTCTTTTTTTCCGAGCTTTGCTTCCATACTTTGATTTTCTTGTCAGATGATCCTGTGTAAACATGTCCATCGCTGGCTAGCACAATGGCATTTATTGCATCATCATGTGCATTGGCAACTGATTCCAAGCATTTGAAATCGGTTGTCCTCCATATCTTGAGAGTCCGGTCCCAAGAAACTGAATAGAGCAAGGATTCATCATTTGACAAGGCCAGTGCTGAGACTGTGTCAACATGATGAACCCACGTGCATTTCTTGTGGCGTCGAACTTGAACATGGTTCTTTGGTACCAACAGTTTGAGAGCTCGGTCACTGAACATTGGAAGCGCGGCCAACTGTGTAAACTTCTGCTCATCGTTATCCATGTTATCGATTTTCCATACTCGAATTTTGTGATCTTGATGAGCACTAATGATTTTATCGGCTAAAATCACAAGAGCCTTCACTGCACCCTTTCCTGCCACAACCATATTTTTATTAGTGAAACTTCCGTAGTCGTTCATGGGGCTCAACGTGTTGCATTTCCATAACCGGATTTCCTTATTAGAAGAGCCACTCAATAGAAATTTTCCCAAAAGAACGAGAGATGTCGTGTAGGAGTTCTGCCCCTTGAGAGTCGCTAAGCACTGGTGGTGTGCATTGACAAGGTAGTGTTGGGGTGGTGTCCACGGTGGCTGCAAATCATTGCTTGCACTACAA
>CAIGRO010208985.1:0-16638 GCA_903798355.1 Fraxinus baroniana
ACATCTTCACTGTGTTGTTTGATTTCAGCAACCGTGGGGTTAGCTCTCAATAGTGGAGGTTCAATGCTTGTCTCAGTTATCTCCCAAAGGTCATAAGCTTTGAGATAGGGTTTCATCTTAGTAGCCCAGAAATTGTAATTTTATCCGTTGAAAACTGAAGGGAGAGGTGCTGAAAATCCACTGGAAGCCATCACTCACACTCACATGTTTGGCTAGTGAAGGTTCCTTACTTGTTTTCTCTCAAGAGTTGCTCAGAATGAAAGGGAAAAAATGGAGAGCAGAACTTACCGAATATGCAAAGAGCTTACCGGATTTGCACTCACTTACCGTTTTTGCTTCTTATCGGATTTACAGGTTACTTACCATATTTGCTTCTTACGTACTGGATTTGCACAAAATACTCCTTTTTTTTTTTCAACTTCTCTGCTCTTCTCTGACTCTTCAAAGATCATCAAGGGCTCTGATACCACTTATGGATTATTGAAGGCAAAGAGGAGGAAAGATTGAGAATTCTACCCATAGAAAATGGTGTCACACGGCTCCTTCATACAAACTATACTACCTACTACAACTCAAACCATACTTGACTAATCATCTAGACAGCTTGTAGTACCAACTTGCATAAAATATAAAACATAATTTAAGCTATCATAAGTTACAAAAATATATGTCAAGCTAATGATAACAAAATGGTTTGACAACAAAAGTGTCACATTGACACGGTTCATCAAAATTAGGTATAGAATGAAGCTACACATGAAACTGGAGAGACGGTTGAAGTGTTAAGGTCCCATCTTACCTTTGATTCAAATCAACAGCTGAGACTAAAGCACAAAAACCACAATCATTACCTTGCTCCACTAGATAACATTCGGCTATGTGGGCCATCTCAACAACACAACAAATTACTATTATGTCTTCGCACAAAAAATAAGTTGGTAAAAATGGTGTAAAATTCATATGTGAAAATGCACCAATTTGGAAAAGCCCTAAAATCACTATTTTGGCATGAAAACTCACAATATTAAGCACTTAGATTGTTGATAATAATTATCTTCCATTGTTATTGGAATTGGGACCACTGGAGTGCTAAAATATGGAAAATAAGGGGCATGAAATAAAGGTAATTCAACCTCACAAAGATCCCGAAATTCATTATCTCAAGTAAGAATTCTTAAACCAAATTTATGTTCAAGCAGTCTGTGATTTCTTTCATTGGTATCTCAAAATTCTTTATCTCAAGTAAGAATTCTTAAACCAAACTTATTGTTGCAAGGTGAAGAAATTGACCTCATGTTTAATATACAGATGGTATCAAAGACTCAATAAAACTTGATCCTAGTTGTTTTTCTTTTAAGACTTGTCTCTAAATTTAATTTATATGTGGTAGTTTTGTTCGTACTCTTAGTAGTGATGTTTATTATAATTTTCGGTATTTGCGCACTGGTTTGAAATTTTGAATTGTAAAATCATTCAAACCATTCTTTTCATGCTATGATTAAGAGAGATAGAGATGTAACCTTATTTTCATTACATTTATAGATGAATTCATGCATTTCAGCAGTGTTTTTGATTTTTATAAGTTGAAGCTATTGTATTGATTTAGACTTTGGTAAAATGGAGTTAAAATCAGATTATGAAAGTGAAGGTTTTAAGAACTGTTTGAGAGCATGGATCTCTATCACGAGAGTTCAATTATCTATATAATGAAAAGGAAATTCTTACAATATTTATAATATCCTTGTTCATCAAAACTATATAGTATATCGGGTACAAAGAATGGAGTATTTCCAACTTAGGGTGTGTTTGATAGATATTATTGAATAAATATGTATTTGAAATAGTGATATGATGAGAAATATGTGGTTAAAAAGTAAGAAAAAGTTATTGATGTGATGAAAAATATTATTTTATTGAAAAATGTGTGGTTGAAAATGAGTTTTGAAAGAATGTATTTTGAAAGAATATGTACCAAACATGGGCTTGTTAAGATTTCCAACAAATACATAGAAATATGATGAGAAATATGTGGTTAAAAAGTAGGGAAAAGTTATTGATGTGATAAAAATATTATTTTATTGAAAAATGTGTGGTTGAAAATGAGTTTTGAAATAATGTATTTTAAAAGAATGTGTGTCAAACATGAGCTTACTTATTTTCTTTTGGAAGAGAGTGTTAGTTAATTGCAACACGTCACTCAATGGAGTTCTTTAAATGTTGATAACTTCAGAATTGTACAAGTTTTGGACATATAGATAACCAAATATGGATTATCTTATACTCATAATAGACTATGTAAGAGTCTAATTTTTTTAGATGTGTTTGAAAACATGAGTGTTTTAAGATGTATCTATATGAGATATACATGACAATCCAAATGTTACTTATTTTTTTATAATTGAGATTTTGGATGGATATTGAGTAACGAGATCTGACATCTCATATTTTTCCTATCAAGGGTGAAAGTTTTGGAGAATATTAGTGAAATTAATATTGTGTGTATTAGTGAATCAATTTCACTGCATAGGAATTATTTTAAGCTTCTAATTCAAGTGGGAATAATATGTTTTTGAGTGGGAGCAATCTAATTTCAATTATTCTTATTTCAATGATTCTTGGTTCAGAAAATCACTTACTTATACAAGTAAGAAAATGAATATTGAGGATACTAATGGAAATATATAAGTACACAATTCCAACCTAATCTAGGTTGTGGTGAAAGTTTTAATTGGACATTAAGTTTATTGAGAACATTCAAACTAGGATTTTATGAAAGATAGAGCTCATTTTTTTAAAAAAAAAATAAATAAATAAAATTTATCCTTAATATGAGTGTATTGAGTTAGATAAAAAAATTCATCACAATGAGATTCACTTCTATGCATCAATGCTAGCTGTGATAATGTTTTTAAATTTAAAATTACATTAAATAGACGTAGAGACTGTATTTTTATTCTCAATTGAAAACTGATTGAATAAAATACATGAATCGACTTATAAATTTCATGTTAAATGCTTTTTTAGTACTGTGATAACTTTATAGTAAACTTATGGCCTAATACAGTCATCTTGATAGTGGTACCTGAGTTTTAATAAGGTTTAAATGTCATACAAAAGTTCATCATATGGATGAAAATCATTAAATATATGTAAAGGTCCGACGAAAGGTTGTAATTCTAATTTTAATGTTGATGAAATTGATTGGCTAAGCATGAAATAAGTGTATTGAGACTATTTTGAAATGGTTGTCCTCAATCTTTGAGACGAAGGACATGGGTTAAACAAATTATATATCTTGTTTTAAAAAATTATTCTAATCTTCTTGCTCTATATAAGAGTTTTATACTATAAAGATTTTAAAATATTTCAAACTGTAGAGTTACTACCCTATTGATACTCCTATAGTGAGGCAACCATCTAAATATTCATATATGTCCAAGGACTTCATATGTGTAAAAAAAAAAACCCAAAGAACCATATCTACTAATGTTAGAAGTTAAAAGTATAATATGATGTATGCTTACCCTAATATTTGTCATGCTATGGGTCTAGTCACTAGGTATCAGTGTTATACTTAAAAAGGGTATTATGATACCTAGAGGCAAGGGTGGACCGAGACCATTTTTCTTGCGGGATCAAAAATGAGAATTCAAAGAAGTTTAGGTTTAAAAAAAAAAAAAAAAAATATGTGGGGTTACATGACCCCATGTAGGTCCGTCCCTGCCTGAAGGGTACTACTGTATGTTATTCTATTTGTTATTGAATAAATAACTTGTGAAATAGATATGCAAATATCGACTAAGGGTGAGAGTTAATCAAGCACAAATAATGATAATAATAATAATACTGCACTCTTGCTATATATAGATCAAGAAGCATATCTTGTAATGTATATCTTCGAAGTTGAAGAAATTGTTTGGTATAATGTATTGCACATCTATTGATACTAGTTGAGAATATGATATCCATGACAGTTATGCAATTATCTCATGTTGAGAATATCAAGGATCACGATGGAACCAAACGCTCAATAGCATTTTTATGAGAGATTAGAAAAGAAATTGTCTTTGCGATATATCTGCGCAATAGTAATATGTTGTCATCATACTCCAAAGATATTTAGATATATACTTGTTGGTAATATCAAAACTTTATAATTGCGTAGAACATGATACTTAATGTATCAAAAATATCTTGTTTAAGCTTTGTATGTCCATAGATGAACAATTTTGAGTTCATTAGTAATCTATTGTTGGGATTACGAGATAATGATTTGCATGCGCATATAAAGTATGTCGAACTTGTTAAGATTTACTCACTCACAAAGAGCAATTGCCTCAGATAATTTTGGGATGTATTTATATGAGAAAAAGTGACCGTGTTATATGATGATTTTAGGATGCCTTGATAAAATATCAGGATGATATTATTATAAGTAATCAAAATGGATTTTTTTTATCTATTAAACATGTTTAGTATCTAAATCGAGATCTCAATTTGAGATTTCTTAGATGAATGAACAAAAGGAGAACGCAAGTTTGATATTGAGGAATACCTGAACTAGGATATGCCCTAAGAGAGGGAAAAGAATATCACAGCACGTGTTTTATATCACGTGTGCCCTTGATATTTGTATAACCTCATATATACCCTTATTACTTTTGATCGTTTCCCGAGATTTTCAGTGTTGCTACTTTAGCTTGTTACAAATAACCGTAATTGATTTGATTTGATTGGACATATCTAGGAAATCAGCTGATTTGAAGTTGAAGGAATCTAGTAGAAAAGAAAAACTATTTTGATCAACATTTATGTTTGTATTCCCCAGCATACAATTTTGTTTAGTCACTTAGAGTATAGAACACGATTGTGAATACAAAGATACAGTGTGGAGTTCAGGTATGTTCCATAAACATTCGAGGGATCGAAAATACGTGAATAATGTTGAAAAATGAGTTTGTTGTATAGAGATGTGTGATATTCCTCTAGTAGAGCTATTATATATCCTTAACATGTTTATAGTATCATGAGCTCTAATATGATAGTTGGTTGCACAATCTATTTGCTGTATAATTTTTTTATGAGATAGATCTTGAGAAGATTCCAAATTTTATATTCGTTATTACCCATGGGTCGGGTCAAATCCGTTATGTGTGAGTGAAAAATGTTAGAAAGTATGGGTTGTGGGTCATCCATTTGGAAGCCCTGACCTACAATACATCAAAATGTTTTGAAGAAATTATTTGAACTTGGAATTCAAATCTACAATTCCCTATAACCTCTCTTAACTCCCATATAACCTCATATTATTCTCAAGAACATAAAGAGGAAAAAGATGGCAAAAATAGTGTAAAATTTATATGTGAAAATGCATCAAAATTGGAAAGGCTCGAAAAATCACCATTTTGGAATCAAAGCTCACAATATTAGGCGCTTAGATTGTGGATAATAATCTCATTTCATCGTGATTGGGATTTAGACCATTTCAGTACAAAAACATGGTGAATTCGGGACATGAAATAACATGGCTCGTGCCCGGAGCTCGCCCAAAATGGGTACTTGACGAGCCCGAGCCGAGCCTTTTTGGGAAAAAAAAAATTTGAGCAAGCCCACGAGCCCCTCGTAAAAAAAGGAGCCGAGCAGGCTCGGCTCGCCAAGCGAGCCCCCTGCTTGGACTCGTCTTTTTTACAAGCCCAACCCACTTGTGGCTCGCCAAAACGAGCCGAGCCGTCGTTTGCCACCTCTAAATCACACAAAGATGTTGGCTCGTCAATTCGGCTCGTTTGCCACCTCTAAATCACACAAATATCTTGAAATTCATCCTTTTAAAAAGAATTCTTGAACGAAATTTATGTCCAATCATGCTTTGATTTCTTTCAACATTCTTCACCAACTCTTGTCAATTCCCTTGGTTGCACGTGCATATCCTTTTAGTGGCTTAGGTTTCGTAACTACCCAATTCTTACAAAAAAATTATTCACAATCAATATGAAGCAATGATAAACGTGTATTGACTTACTTCACCCGTAGTACCTTCTTTCGTATTAATAATATTTCATCTCTACGTGCTTTGATCTTTTATGTCAGCATCAATTCACTCTGTCTATCACTAACATTAAAGCAATATCGTACAAGAGATTCAACTCACTAAGTACACCTTTTAACCAGAAAGACTCCTTAGCAGCTTCACATATTGCAATATATTCAATTTCAGTACTTTATAAATTGAGTAACGGTCGCAATTGTGACATCCAAGTAATACATTTTTCCTTTAGGGTGTGTTTGATTAAGAGCATGAAAAGAAAATAAATTTTAAACAATTCAATTGCCTAGAACTTATTTGTATGAAAATTATTAAATAAATATATTTGATTGATTTAGTTTTAACCAAAAATATATTATATTTGTCCTTTTTTTTTATTGGTATGTACATGCAGATGAGAGAGTGAATTAATGAAAAATAAAAATCACCACTCCCTGAATAACAAAATTTCTTTATTTTCAAGGAAATATGGTCACATTATAAAAAATAGAAAAATATTTTTCGCGAAAAAAATTGTCAATCAAATATTACAAAAGTAGGAAATTATATAAAAAACAAATTTTCTATAGAAAATATCGACAATCAAACGCATTAAAGAGAAAAAGTGCTCGATTTTCTTTGAACTTAGTTACAAATTTTCCTATGAATCTTGTGTAATAGCTAGCCTATGTTCAGCCCTATCCCTATTAATAAAAATTACATGTATCTGCTTAGCATTTCCCCAGTCTGTTGTCAAATTCTGATTTTAAAGATTTTTTGAATTGATTATTTCAGTCTTACTACTATTAGTAAACATGATGTCATCCGCATATAAAAACAATTAAACTTCACAGCCTTTAACTTTATTAATATAATAAAAATATGCATCAAATTCATTCCTTTTAAAACTATTTTAAAAGACGAAGGCATCAATTCTTTTGTACCATCTAGGGGACTGATTAAGGTCATATAGTGACTTCTTAAGCTGAAAAATCTTCTCAATTTTACCCTTCTTGACAACGGACGAGAATTATTGTCACCCATATCCTCTCCTAGGTTATGGAACAATTCTCTTAGTGGACACATGTCAAAAGTGTATCATAAATCAAGAGAGTTTTGCTTCTCTAACAGCCTTTCTACACAGTCTCGTTCACAGCATTTCAAAATTGCAGACGTGGCAGTGCACAATTTAAAGAGATCCGGCCCAACCAAAAAAAAAGGCTGACCCGGGTCAACAAAACCTCATTCTTCTCTCAACAGAATCTCACAGTTTAAACTTCCCACCAAAACTTCCCATTCTGAACAAATTTAATTGAGCTTCTACCTTTATCTCACAGTTTATTCTTCTTTGTATGCGTTATACCGATCATGAAAGGAGACATTAACAATTGTAGCCACAAGTGGAAGTCTTTCAACTAGATGGAAATGAGTTATTTGTGAAGATATTATTTGAGCACAAATCTGGTGGATTTGTGAAGTTGTTAGAGGCTTTGAATTCTTTGGGCTTGGAAATAACGGATGTGAACACAACTAGACATACATGTCTGGTTTCAAACACCTTCAAAGTAGAGGTAACTCAATCTTCTTTTGATGATTATATTTATACGAGATTTTAACTTTTTGGTCTCTTTCTTTGCTTGTCACATAGAAGGGACAACGAAACAATTCAAGCCAATCATGTCAGAGAGTCGTTGCTTGAGTTAACCCGAAATCCATCCAAAATGTGGACCGAGATAGAGAAAACATCATAGAAAGGCAATATAGATCATGATTATCATCATCGCCACCTTCACCATGACTACAGTCACTGCTCCATCCTCAATAACCATAACCACCAAATGAATTCTCATCCAGTGCAGCGCCTCCACCACTAAGTGATAATTTGGGGATGCTTCTTTTTCTCGTTTTCCTAGTATAAAGCAGGTAAAAGACCTGAAAACTTGTTCCACAATAAGATGAGACTGCTTTAACTCGTGGCAAAATTACGGTACGAAGTTGGTTTTGGTGGGGAGATTTGGGGGAGACCGATTTGGGGATTAGGTTAGAGAGATAGCGAGATTCTGTGAGAGAAGAATGAGGTTTTGTTGACTCGGGTCAGCCTTTTTTTTGGTTGGGCCAGATCTCTTTAAACTGTGCATTGCCACGTCTGCAATTTTGAAATGCTGTGAACGAGTCTGTGTAAAAGGCTGTAAGAGAAGCAAAACTCAAATCAAGAATCCATTCTTAATTCAGTTCACTTTCTGACAGAGTAATCAAATGTAGGCTGTCAATTTCAACCCCCAATGCGGCATTATTTTGGTGTTCAGGTGTCTGTTATTTCCGTTTTCTTTAAAATCATAAATATCCCTTTTAAAATGATCTAATTTTTGACAACTATAACATTTCTTGTTGACCTCGAAAAGTGGTTCCAACATAATCAACAGAAAAAGTCTTTAAGTCAACTATTCCCTACACACATAGCACGACGTCAGTCACCCGTGACCTTTCCGGGAAGGACGAGGAGCTGTCGCGAGTACTCCGACGGTCAAGTCAGTTTTCGTCGAATCGAAAAATAGTTCACCGACGATGTTGCACTCGCCGAGAAAATGATCGATAGGAATGTATAAGGGTAAAAATGCTAATGTATGAGAGAGAGAAATGATACTCAAATATATCAAGTATACTACTTTGGTTGGGGAGATTGGGATTCCAAAAAAAAAATATCTCCTGCTTCAAGCACAAGTAGGGCATATTTATACCGAAGATGGGAAGAGGAGAGCCGTCGGATGAGGAGACACGTGTTATCAGATTCTCATGGCTTGTCCTATCCTAGATGTCCATCCGTCTTTCCGTAGGTTGGCTGGTATTGAATGTCTCTGACAAACGCAGCCGATTTAACTGTTTGGATCCTACCATACGTCCCATCATTCAGAGATTTAACTTTGGGAAGATCTTTGTATGATCTTCGTTGGGACAACGTGAGGCAGGAACGGAGCCATAGAAACGCAGTAAGGGCGTTTGCATCCGTGGTGTATCGCGGATAAGTTCGGTTTCTTTGTTAGCGTATTGCCAGTTCGTCCTCATTGTGATCGCTTCGGCTTATGCAGCCAGCTCGTCCCATGCGTAATCACCTCGACTGCCAAGTGGCGTGGTGCGAGCCAATCCCTGCGACACGTGGCAGGTGAGGTGGCGGCCTGACTCAGGCCCGTAACAATAGTCCGTCAAGTCCATGTATGGATATCATATAATACAAGGACTTTTAAAGTGGTTGTTGGGATGCATGGGAAGGAAGGACCGACGCTACGCGAATGAAGTGATAGTGACTCTATAATTATCTGAAGCGAAGTCGCGGTACTACCGAAGTGATAGGAGTTGGCAACTCTATGGGGAGTTGTTGCGACATCAAATTCTGCTATGGCCGAAGTGATATGGGTTGACAACTCTTGTGGAGAGCTGTTGCAACGCGAGGCTGTTGCGGCCAAAGCAATAGTAGTTGGCAACTCTGTGGGAAGTTGTCGAATAGATTTCGAATAAGATTCCAAAAAACATCCCAAATAGAATTATCTTTAAGCCGACTTTAATTAAAATTCTCAATTATCTTCAAAATAAAATTCAAGTCAAACCCTAATTGTAACATCTCTGGTTACCATATTGTTTAAACGGAAATTTGATAGTGCATCTTTTATTTTACATGCTTTCTTGTTCTATCATGCATATGATTACGTACGAGAAAGTTCAAATGTTTTCTAAATGGAAGAATTATTTATTATCCCTAGTTGATTCGAGTTGCTTATGGTTGAAGGAATAATGAGCATAATGAAATTTGGAAAAATTGCATAGAACCATTTTTCATCTTCTGTTTTCTAAAAGTTAATTGGAAATGTATGAAAGATTGTCTATTGTATTTGAAAGGGGGTGGCTTTTCATGATACAATTAAATTCACGTCTTTCATTTGTGATTGACTTTTTTTTTTTTTTTGGAGATGTAAATTAGAACATAAGTATAAATTTCTTTTCTTCTTGTTGTGATTGGTAAAAAGTCTTGTATGTTTATTCTTGCAAGACTATGTGATTCACACAAATAATATTTTTTATGAACATATTGTATTCTCAGTATAGTTTTTGGCACTTTAAAATGCTATAAAATAAGGAATACATTTCCGTTAACTAGTTCAAGTAAATTGAAACCAAGTGGCACTAGCCTCTAGAAACTCCCTCGTGAAACGTCATTAGATTGATGGGTTTAGAGGAAGTGAAAATTGGTGGTTTGGCTAATGCAACATAACTTTAAATGAGTTGATGCACACTATATTGTCAATTTTATAATACCCTAAAGTTGAAGGGGGTAGCATTTCGTCGTATCATTACATCTTTGCACGCGTATTTTGTGACCCGACCGATGTGGTGCATCTCAATTTCGGTTTATGTGATGAATGTGGTCATATTTATATGCCCAATTAAATTAAGTTGGGTCATTGACTCTACTAATTGAGATTGCAATATTCTTAAATGTGGAAGTACATAAACTTTCATGAGATATTGACATCATGCTCTGAAAATAAACAAAATGGACAATGGTCTATGGATAGATAAGATAACCTCACTTAATTTTGTTTAAAATATGTGAGATGGTATTTGTGCAAAGTGGGGATAATAGGACATTATCACATTACTAATGATTGCACGATAATAGTGTATTTAAGCACTGTGAGGTTAAGAATTACCTCTACATAAATGATGAATATGGAAAGAGTTGATGGATACTAAAATATGTTTGACTAGGAATTGTGGCGATCGAACAGTTCATTCTCAACATAGGACTGTCTATATCTCACATTTTTTATATTACTTTATATTATAGAAATTTTTTTATGAAGATGAAATGTTGAAAATAAGTGTAGATACCACAACGTTAGTGGCAGACCTTAAATCAAAAGTGGTTAAAATAGAAACAAAAATTTGTTATTGCATGTGTATTGAGTATGCGATAATAACATTAGAATATTTGAAAAATATTCAATATGTTGAAATGTGTTGTGTTGAATAATGGTACTATTACTCTTTAGTATCAATGATTAAAATTCATCAATAAATATATTGTACTATGACTAATATTGTGTGTATGAAATCTTTCAAAACTAGACGGTGAAAGAGCTTTAGATAAAGCTAGAAGGAAGCATTTGACTTCAACAATTCATGGGAGGGATTTAATTGGTGATAATCTGTGTTTATTATATGAACTAATGGTGATAGTTAACTACATTTAGTAAGGCATAAAATTTATCATATAATCGTGGACACAATACCATTCTATAATTACTCTCAAATGGAGCAATATCAATTGATTGTGAGAAGTCAAAGAATAATATAATAGACCCATTTACAAATGGATTGTCTAGAAAAAATAGATTGCATAATCGAGGAAAATAAGTGTAAATCATAAACTAACGGATCATCTTAATGAAAACCTAACGTAGCGACTGGAGATCCTAAAGACTAGGTTAAATAGAAAAACTAGTTATGATTGAGAATACTTTAAAGTTTTAATTCCTCCCCATTTCTATGATTCAAATAAGAATTGCCTACCAATAATCGATTAAGATAAAATATACTTTTAATAATTATTACTTCTTCTAAATAGTACAAGTGGAGTATTGTTAAGTTCTATTTATAGAACATCACTTATGTGAGTACAAAGTTGGCCGATTTTATGAGAATATATTTAGATGAATTCTCACGCACTTGCAGAATACAAAAAGGTTCAGGATCGAAATAATGAACATAATAGAGATCAAAGTTTGGTATGAAAGATAATGTGTTTGATCTACTATTTATGCTTATAATAATAGAAAGTTTTAAATGCTGAATTACACAATTACAAGTAATAAGTCACTTTTAAATTATTTATAGATGATTAGATCAAACAAGTTAATTTATCCTAAATTTGATACCACAATCAATACTTAAAGTCGTAAAAATACCAAAGATGATCACGGAGAAACCCCAAGTGGGTAAAAACTCAAGGTACTTTGTAAGTCAATAATTTACTATAAATCAAAACAAACTTACAATACGGTCTAGACCCGTCTATCCCGTAGAACTTCTGACTTCAATTCATGCAGTCTCCCTTATCCTACTAGATGTGTGCTCCTTCAAAACAAATCCCAACTCATGGTTTATGCCTTAGCCCTCCTGGACTACGTGCTCCTGACGCTAAATCCCAACTCTTGGTATCTCATGAATTTGTGCTTCTGCAATAGCTCCTGATCCCTGATATTGATTTATCTCTGATGGATTAAATGATTTGATGTTTGATCAAATGATCTTGTGTGTTTTGATCTGTGGTTTAATATGAAACAATAGGCTAAATCAACATATCAAAGTTTGGATGAAATTATGGTTCAAATAATATGGTAGTTGAATCTTTGAATCAATGAATGTGTTTTGGATTTTCAAATGAATGATCTTTATGGAAAATATGATTCAACACACTTTTGGACGTTTATAGGGTAGGATATATATATATGGAAAAGTGTTTGGGATGAAAATGGATTGAAAAATCAAGTGTTTGATGAAAAATCAAGTGTTTGAAGCAAAACACAATTCTGAACGTCGACCTGTCGCTCGAGCGCCAAGCCAGTGACAAGTGACCTACATCTGAGCAATCGTCATTATTTTTATCGTAACTTTCTCTTTCGATATCCGATTGAGTTGATTAAAAATGAGTTAGAAACTAATTCAAATGGCTACAATTATTCTAGAAATAGCCTTATCCAAATTCCAATATTTTCTATGTCAAAAACGCGTTGCGAATTGTGACTGAGAATTTGGAGCACAACTTGTATGACTCTTTAACAATCTTTGGACTTCTAAATACATTCCAATGATCATATGTGATAATCTTGAACTCCTTCAAGGACTATACTACCAACCCCACTCTTTTGACTTTAATTAGGATTTTATAACTCCTATTTTGATTTTGATTATAACTCGATAAACTCCTAATACAATTCAACGAGTACTTGATTTTGACTAAGAAAATTACCAATTACAAATTTAGAAATTGTCAATTGTAATTTGGACTTAACAATCTCTCTTTTTGGTTCTGTGACAAAATCATATTTATTTCAAAGTCAACAAGTTTTAAACTACCCAGAAGTAAACTTTGCAAAAAATGTCTTCAATAAAATGTCAATCCGTTTCCTGAAACACATGGAAACAACAATACCATGTGAAAAGAAAAATGAAACTAACAAAATCAAAATCATATAACTAAGTTAAATAAAAACATAATAAAACACATGTAACGTCGAAACATGCAACATGGAGTAAATTGTATAAGTCATTCATGTGTGAAAAGTGCAACTAAACTCATGTAAGCAAGTCTCAAAACCTTAAATCAATGAGAAAGGACATTAAAAGAATCACTGGTGAATGAATATATTTGTCGAAATATGAAGTCAAACTTAATATTACTAGGACCTTTATAAATTAAACAACTTATAGTGTACGAAAAAACGTATAAGATTGTCTCACAACATCTTATGTAATTCAAAGAATTTTCTTTAAAACTCAATAGTAATCCTTTTTTTAGGGGGAATATACAATAGTTTAGGTCAATTAGTTTAAAGGTCATTCTATATTTAAAATCAATTCACCACACAGATGACTGACATCCCAAATTTCAAACACGTGATCAAAAATCGCTAACAATAGTTTAATGTGTGTAGTGCATAAAATACATGTAATAACATATACCAAGTACTCCAAACAAGTTCTAAACAAATTAATGGAAATTTAATTTACCAATTATGAACCTAACTAATATTTGATAGCAAAATAAAATATCCAAAAAATATAGAACATCTTTTCCTTTTTCAATTATTTTTTAAATTTCATTTTTCAAGATAATAATTAAATTCGAAACAAATAAAGAAAAAGTTTATAGTGGATGCATGAATATGTAGATATCATGAATAATGCAGATGCATGCACCTAACTATCAACTCAATGAGACACAAAAATACTGTTACAATGAAGAGCAACGTGAGCAATACCACAATGTAAATCATCATTTTGACTTGTGAATTCACTCTTTTTTACCCAAATCTTCTTAGAAAAAGATGTAACTTAGTAAATTGAGTCATTAATTTAGTCAAGTGACTCACTTGATTAGTCAAGAATCTAACGTAAGTAGTTAGATCTTGTTTCTTTTTTCCTAATCAAGGGCTTACAACATTTAGGTCTAATGCGACCTAAAATACCACAATTATGACATGTGGGAATGAATTTAGAAATAATCATAGATTTCAAATTTTGAACCTTAGGTAGATGAAACTTATGTTGCACCGATAATTTCGGTTCTCGGACATCAATATTCTTGGTCTTGTTCCTATTCAAGAGCTCGCGACACTTGGGCCTTTTGTGTCTAACCTTACCACAATGGTGACACGTGGGAATGAATTTGGGAGTAACTCTAGGTCTCAAATCTTGAACTTAGGCATTGAGGTAGGTACAAACTTATTTTTCGAAGAAGAAGAAATATGTGAATCTGTTTCATTAACGCCTACACCTCTTCTATCCCCAATTGTTTTATTCAAACCTATCGTGCTATCAATTTTCTTAGATCCGTTAGAAAAAGATTGGAGTTGGATATTTTATTTTTCCAAATCACTCTTAAGAGATTTAACCTTAATATTTAAGGACTTTTTCTCAACTCTTAACTCATTCAAAATTCTAGTAGATTCCTCAAGTTTGACTATAAGACTCTCCTTTTCTAATTCAAGATTATTCAATTTTTTAAAGGTGAAGAGATTCGCTTTTTTCAACTTAAGGTGCTCTTCAAACAATTGGTCATAAGCTTCCCGAATTTCCATATCATACTCAGACCCCGAATTAGAAATTGATTGACTCATCTAGACAAAATATTAGGTCAAGGATCGCTATTAAGCTCTGATATCACTTTAAAATCTTAAATTAATTAGATCCACGTGCGAAATTATACGATTAAAATTAACAAGTCACTTTTTAATTCTTTCTAGATGATTAGATCAAACAAGTCAATATATCCTAAGTTTGAATACCACAATCAATAATTAAAGTAGTAAAGAACACCAAAGATGATCATGGAGAAACCCCAAGTGAGTAAAACTTCGAACACTTTGCCAGTCAATAATCCACTATAAATCGAAAAAAACTTAAAGTACAGTCCATACCCATCTACCATGTAGAACTTCTGACCTCAATTCATGCAGTCTCCCTTGATCCTACTAGAGGTGTGCTCCTTCAAAATAAATCCCGACTCATGGTTTATACCTTAGCCCTCCTGAACTACGTGCTCCTGACGCTAGATCCCAACTCTTGGTATCTCATGAATTTGTGCTTCTGCAACAGCTCCCGATCCCTGGTATCGATTTATCTCAGGTGGATTCAATGATTTGGTGTTTGATCAAAAGATTTTGTGTGTTTTGATTTGTGGTTTAATATGAAACAATATAGCTAAATCAACAAATCAAAGTTTGTATGAAATTATAGCTCAAATAATATGGTGGTTGAATCTTTGAATCAATGAATGTGTTTTGAATTTTCAAATGAATGATCTCTATGAAAAATATGATTCAACACACTTTTGGAAATTCATAGGGTATGATATATATTGGGAAAAGTGTTTGGGAGTGAAAGGGGATTGAAACATCAAGAAGCAAAACAGAATTCTGAACGTCGACATGTCGTTCGAGCGCCAAGCCAACGATAGGCGAGCAGCAGTTGAGCAATCGTCAGCATTTTATTCAACACTTTCTCTCACGACATCCGATTGAGATGATTCAAAATGCGTTGGAAAGCTAACTCAAAGGGCTACAATTATTCTAGAAATAGCCTTATTCAAAATCTAATGTTTTCTATGTGAGCAATGCATTGCAAATTGAGACCTAGAATTTGGAGCAAAAGGGATTGAAAAATCAAGTGTTTGAGCAAAATAGAATTCTGAATGTCGACGTGTCGCTCGAGCGCCAAGCCAGCTACATGTGAGCAGCAGTGTCAGTATTTTTATCATAACTTTCTCTCCTGATATCCAATTGAGGGGATTTAAAATGCGTAGAAAAGTTAACTCAATGGGATACGATTATTTTAGAAATAGCCTTATCCAAATTCCAATATTTTGTATGTGAACAATGCGTTGTAAATTGCGAATGAGAATTTGGAACATAACTTGTACGACTCTTTAACACTCTTTGGACTTCTAAATGCATTCCAATAATATGTGATAATCTTGAATTCCTTCAAGGACTATACTACAAACCCCAACTCTTTTGACTTTATTTAGGATTTTATAACTCATATTTTGACTTTGATTACAACTCGATAAACTCTTAATGCAGTTCAACTAGGACTTGATTTTGACTAAGATAATATTCAATTTCAAATTAAGAAATTACCATTTATAATCTGACTTAATAATAACGATCCACAATTCAAAACGTTGCATTCACTGATTAACCAAATGAGTTCGATAGATTTTTACTAAGAAAGGTTCTGTTGACACTCCAAAAATGCAACCCAAGATCAAAAGTCCAAAATAAGAAGTCCAATGGAAGAATCCAAGACGAAGGCTTAACAGGAATCAATTTGAGGGCCCA
>CAIGRO010208986.1:0-12781 GCA_903798355.1 Fraxinus baroniana
AAATATTATATTATCACAAATTAGCTTATGTAATTGAATAATATTTACTTACTGAAAAATTTTACGTAATGACATAAAATTCTATTTTCCTTTTAGCAAATTCTTTTTTCCTTTCATTTTTTTAATTTAATTATTTCTTTTGTGTAGTTACAATTTGGTTCACTTCATTTTCTAAGATTATACTGTATTTCATTATCTTTTGTTCGAAGTGCTGATAGTTAAATTTTTTTTTTTTTTTTTTAATTTTGTAGTATGGAGTATCACTTGGACTTGACATTGAAACAAATTTCAGGCAAGGCTACCTTGAACGGTAACTTTGGCAATTACACTGCCGTGTTGGAGCTACTGGATGAGCAGCATGCAGATATGCTTCAACGTTCATTTCTTTGGCCCCTGTACGCGTTGAGAGATGTACAGTTCTCCGAGCAAATCCTCAATGCACTACTGTGTGGGTTTTTTCATGTTCGATTTTGCTCTCATCAAGGACTGGAGATTACGGGTGATGATGTAGCTCGTACTGATACTCAAAGAGACGGATTGCATGACGCTTACTTTGAGGGACATAGGACGGTGTTGCTGTTGGCTCTGATGGATGCGATCACGAGGTATGACCATATGTTGGATAGACTGAAGCTCGGCCTGGTCTACATCCTTAAGAGTGTGTTACGATGTCACCATCGGAGGAGTGGGATCTACCTATTCCATCTACAAATCGTCGACGATCTTGATGTCTTCAACAGATATCCGTGGGGCCAGAAAATTTTTTAGGACACGGTGCGCGTCTTCACCAGATCACACTCGAGGCCAAAGGGGACTATGCGTAAATACGATACATACGAATTGCCCCTTGCCGTGCAGGTAAATGTTTAACATANAGGACACGGGGCGCGTATTCACCAGATCACACTCGAGGCCGAAGGGGGCCATGCGTAATTCCGATTCATACGGATTACCCCTTGCCGTGCAGGCAAATGTTTCACATACTTTATTATAATATTGTTTACAATAAATATGAATATAATAATTGTATGTATATGAAACGGTCCCCCTCTTAGGTACCCAGTTTGCGAAGCGAGGGGAGACACACTGCCCTCGGATGCATCATTGGCGAGCATCCCGAGCAGAGAGATGTCCGACTAGCAAAAAGCTATCAGCTCTCCTCGACGACCCTCAGGTTAGATAATAAATTTGCGATTTATGTTGTGTGTAGCTCCAAAATATGATGATGTGATCATTAACTAGTCGAAATGTTGTTATGCCAGATTCAAGTCATAACGCAATTGATGTCGTCGATGGAGGAGAAGGGTCGTGGATATGTGTATGAATTGGCCGATCCGCACGATGAAGCCGACCGGGATGAGGTACGTGAATTGAATATAATCGATTTGCATGCATTAATCGATTTTCATTAAATATAATAATTTTTGATGTTTCAATCGGTGTAGAAGGGCGGTCCAAGGGCTTCACCTCTGCCACCTCCTAGGGCTTCACCACCGCTGCCTCCGAGGCTTACCACCGCAGCCGTCGAGGGCTTTACAGCCACACCGCCACAAGGGGCCTCATCGCCCTCATGGGCTTCACCGCTGTCGTGGACATCACCACCG
The DNA here is from genome assembly GCA_903798355.1 of Fraxinus baroniana. Taxonomy (NCBI): domain Eukaryota; kingdom Viridiplantae; phylum Streptophyta; class Magnoliopsida; order Lamiales; family Oleaceae; genus Fraxinus; species Fraxinus baroniana. The sequence goes on from CAIGRO010208986.1 coordinate 1,605, forward strand.
CCGAAGGCATCACCGTCGCCGTAGATATCACCGCCTTCGATCAGGTCACCTTCTCCACCGTCCACTGATCTATATGACTGCTGACAGTATTTATAGCGGATCAAATGGACGAGATGCGCCGAGAGTTGGCTGAGCAGAGGGAAGAGATAGCGGAGCAGATGAGAGAAATGGCACGTAAGTTTAGGGGACAGGTCGAGGATTTATCTAATGACGTTAGAGTTTACGTTGCCATGTGGTAGAGCTTCAGGAAGAGATCGTAACCCTTCGAGGCGATATAAAGGCATGAGATGGGGTGACGGACGGGGTCATTTTCTGGGCGGATGATGCTACGTTGGCTTCATTTTTTATGTTCCCCGAGGCGAGTAGGACAAAGACAATTGCCCCTGAGAAGGGTAGGACGGAGGCCTCAGATGAGGGGAGGACCGAGGCAACAGCCCTAAAGGAGGTGGTGGTGGTGGTAGGAAGGACAGAGGCAGTGGCTCCGGAGGAGGAGGTGATGGTAAGGAGCCGGGAGGATGTGGTCCCCGATGTGGATGATGAGCATACTCCTGATGTGACTGCGGGAAAAAGGCATGCTGTTGACGCCCCGGAGTAGGTGGTCGCCAGAGGGTCAGGTTGCCTTCACAGTACGTCGTTTCTCCCTTCACAGCTGAGGCGAAGAGGAGGACGTTCGTTGACGGGACGTACCCGAATTTATTTCGTGAGGTGGACGCGGCCAGATGGAAAGCGTTTGAGGCAGAGTGACGGATAATGAAGCCCGGGTAATTTTTTTTAACATTTTAATAACGTACACTATGCTAACCATGTATATCGTCGTTAACATTTTATCTATTTTATGTTAGACATAGCCGCATTGGAGAGACGACGATATCGGATGCCTATAAGTGATTTCACGACATCACCACTTCGGGGACTTGGCTCGCCAACGATGTAAGTGAAACAATCTTATTGTTATTTATCATTTATACATAATTTTTTCGTTTATGAAATGAAATAACTTCCTCTATTTTTTTATTTGTGTTTCCTGATGTAGCACATCGACCTGACCATGTACTTATTGCGTGATCGAGCTCAAAAATATCCAAAATCATTCAACAATCATGGCTAACTCATATTGAGCACCTAGTTCGTATGTGTCGTTACCATTGAGCATCGGTCACTTCAACTTATAGGTAATGAGTAAATGTTGCATGAATATATGATTGAGTGGGTCATAGGGACGTGGCCGAGTGTTGGGGAAAAGTCATGCGAGGGCTGTACGCATATATACATTCTAGTGATCGTGAATCATCATTACATTGTCGTAGAGATTGCCTTCGCTGATCCCAATATATATGTGTACAACTCCGACCATTCATGTCGACGCAAGGCCAGCTTGAACATAACTTGGAGACGCTTTCAATGATCGTTCCCTCAATGAATGTCCGAGTCGGTGTTATTATGAATGACATTTTAGCAATCGTGCGGGACACGATGACGGCGAGACGTCAAGATCGTAAGTATTTATAATTCTTTTAACTTGGAAACTTAATTTAACTACACAGTACCGAACTAACATGTTATTATTCAATTACTGAGGCGATTGCGACATGTTTGCAATAAAATACATTGAATTTTTGAGTATAGAACATAAGGTTAATGGAATCAACCGATCGTGGATACAAATTTGGAGGAATAAATTAACGTGCAATTTGTATGAGTTCGAGTGTGATCCATAAACATTTTACATTTAATTGTTCATTTATTTATGAAATAATTGTAAATATTGTAAAACGCATGTAAATATTGTATATTTAATTGTTTATTCATTTATCAGATACTTATAAATATTGTAAACTCATGTAAACATTGTATATTTAATTGTTTATTCATTTATCAAATATTTGTGCTCTAGGTCACTCAACTATGATTTTGTACAATTTGGTCCTTCAGTTCATAGGGATGTCATTACACATCGGTCTAATTGTCATTTAGGAGAATCTGACTTGTACAAGATTAACGAGTATGCCCTGTTGTTCCACATCTTCAGTACATACGAGGTAGAAGAAATTGTTCGGTAGATAGTATTCTAGACGAACGTGGACGTCCAGACCACGCGGTTCAATTTGTGGTGGAAACAAACTATTTAGTGGAAGAATATGGTCGCGAACTTCCCACTCGACTTCATTAGGTAAAGGCAATATAGCCTCAGCATACGCTGCTCTCCAATAATCAACCGTGTAATAAAGAGAGGATAATGTTCTCACTGCAAAGCTTTTATACGTAGCCATGACGATTGTATGCTTACATGGAAAACTCTCCAACTGAAATCAACGACAATTGTATGTGCTATCAGTAAAGTCCACCTATATGTCATATTATGTGCACATTTCACGGAGAAGCGCAACTCATCCAGTGGATCGACATTCAACTTTCTGCAACCTTGAAGAGTTTATCCTCTTGAGCTGGGGCTAGCACGCTCGTGCAACTTTGGATTTTGCACGTCGATCGTGAAACCATTGCTGAAATTTGTTACGAATGTTCTCAATCATTACAAGGATTGGTAACTCTCGATCCTTCTTGAATAATGCATTGAGAGACTCTGCATTGTTTGACATCATCATGTTGTATTGACGTCTTGAAAAATATGATTGCGCACGGTGCTCAATCCCCATTTTTGTCAGATACTCCCATGCTGGTAATGATTTACTTCATATTTCCACAATGAAATTATTACACTTTTCAACACTATAACATTCGGCCGCTCTCTTGAACAACGAAACAATGTCTTTCCCCCAATACTTAGTCTTCAGATTGTCTTGTATATGGTACATGCAATATCCATAATGTGCATTAGAAAAAACTTTAGCGATACCATTTATTATAGACGGTCCTCGATCAATTACAAATGTAAGGTCCTTGACTCCCCGGATTACTTCCCTCAGCTTTGTAAAGAACTAACGTAATGACAAATCATTCTCGCTATCGACTATGCCGAATGCAAGAGGGTGAATTTGGATGTTGGCATATTGACATATATCAATAATTAACTTGCATTCATATCTAGCTTTCAGAGTTGTACCATCAACAGAATTAGGAATCGCGTCGCATTTCGAAGTCCCCGAATGCATTGTCCAAGAGCCATGAAGAAAAAGTCAAAGCAATTCTCACCCTCCATCTCAATAAAAAATGTCGAGCTAGGATTAGTTGTTTCCATGTTATGGCAATACTTGGCAAATTTAGCATAGTTTTCCTCGGTCGAGCCCATTAAATCCTCCAACGCACCTTCTTTGGCCTTCAAGGCCTTCTGATAGCTCATGACCACTCCACACTCTAAGTATCTGGCCAATTTAGCAAAACTCTCCTCGGCCGAGCCTATTAAATCCTCCAACGCACATTCTTTGGTCTTTTAGGCCTTCTAATAGCTCATGATCACTCCATATCTCGACGGACATCGTTAATGATGTTTGAAGGTCTGTAGATCATTTGTGAGTCCTGATACTTGTGCATTATCTGTCGACCAATAAACCATGCTCGACCTTGCCTGTAATCATTTCGACAAATTCCCACTTCGCAAGTATGTTCCCGATTATTCTTGCGAACAAAAAAAGAACTCATTCTTGTCTATTTTTGTCACTCGCAAACGCTAGCGACAACTATCGTCGACGCAGACAATCGTCAACAATGACTTGTTTGATTTCATAACTTTGAACTCAAAGTTGTATTTCAATGCAATTCGATGCACAACTTCATGCAGATCTTTCTTTGTTTCGAACAGTTGCTCAACATACAAATTATCATCATTGAGAATCACACGCGAAAAATTAAATGACGGTCTACTCGTTCCAGCCCTTGCGCTTCCACCCGACTCATGTCTCCAACGGAATAAAGCAATCAAATCCTCATTTGTAAATTCATTGTCGTTCTCATTGTCGTGAACTACCGACGAAATTTTGTGTGTAACAATGAGATCACAATGAGGAACAATTGGCTAGGGAATAACCACATCATCCTCACGAGCTATCTCCACTATGTCCTAAAAATCATCGGTATTGTGATCCCCTCCAACTGAATCTTCGTGTCCACTTTCGACGACTGCGACATCCTTCATCACTAAAGTTACTCAAAGAGGAGTAGTGTACATTTTATTCAATTCGAATAGATAATTCCCTTCTTCATCATAACCTTCATAAGTAGAATCGTAATAGATGAATCATCATTGAATCGAAATCTCAATTCCATATCGTACTGAAAGGGATCGACATTCAGCTTGTTTTGTAAATCATGGTACATTCCCGCATATGTTGTACTCTCCGTTATGGAAATTGGAATACCACCACGTTTATCACTTGTCAATCTCTATACCCATTGATCTATTTCATCCAATTCATAGTCACCAGAGAATCAATTTGACATTACAATTATATTTACATGACGAAACATAATCTCTTTAAGAAAATACATAGTGATTCGGCTCGAATGGGGCAACATAATATTTTTTTTAAAAAAAGGCTGAATAGCCTGAAAACAGTCAGCTATTAACAGCCGGAACAGCCGGATGTTTTAACAATAGGTCATTCGACTATTAAACGTAAAAATAAAAAATAAAAAAAAAACTCGTGTGTTTTTATCTATTAAAACGTATAAAAATTTAACGAAAACGAAATAAAACATACGCAAATATACTTATTGATTCGAAGTGATTGATATTAAAAAAAATATTTCATTTTTTAGCGTTCGATAAATTTCAGAGATTTTGAGGTTGAAGCAGATGAAAGTTGAGAGTTTTTATCTGTTTGGAATAGATGATAAGAAAAGGTAAAGTAATTTTGAGATTTTAAGTGGAAAGTGTTTGATTTTCAATTGTTAACTAAAAAAGTTGGAATTGTATAACTTATTTAAATACATTTTTGTCTTTTAACTTCTAAAAGACTAAAGTGAAAATATAGTATAGTCAAAAAGTCAAAGTGAAAATGGGGCTGGTTGACGTGGCCATTCTTAAAAGTATCCTCTAAATTTGAATTTTTCGACTTTTTTTGAAGGAAAAAGACAAGTTAGTACCTGATTCACTGAGCTTAAGAATTTACTTAAAATTTGAAGTTTTTAAGCTTAGAGCTTTAAGATAAAATAATTTAGGGTTTGCTTGAGCCTCATTTTTTTTCCAAAAAAAAAAAAATACACTTTTGAATAGTGTATTGATGGGATATGTGTTGTGAGAAAATAGGAAAAGGCTGAGTTTGTAATATTATTTTATTGAAAAATGTGTAATTGAAATTGAGTCAATATATATACTATTTAAAAATGATTTTTTTTTTCAAAAAAAGAAAAAAGTGGCTCAAACAAGGGCTTAAGTAACTAGTCAAGTTGAACATGTGTTACACGTTATTCTGAAATGCTTTTATAAATGTTGTAAAAGTAATATTTGACCATCCATTTACCATTTTGATCTAAGTATGAGAGAAATGTAAACCTTTGAAAATAAATTTAATTATTATACATGTTCGTAAATAGTGAAATGCATACTTAAATCTACGTATTATAATTACAACTAAATGCATAAATGAATATGGATGGCAAATACATACATGAATTAACGTGAATGTTAATTAATTTAGAATTAATATCAAGGAATATAAGCATGCCAATGAATGTTAAATCATTTATAATAAATAAATATAATTCAATTTTCAATTAAGTGAAACTAGATGCTAATTAGCATACATGGATGTGAATAATAGAATGTATTATTGAATGTGAAATTTTAATTAACATTAATTAATTAAATGAATATGAATGTTTACATGAACGTAAATGTGAATGTGAAATTTTAATTAATATTTATTAAATGAATATGAATCGTACTCAATTGAGAATTAATTATAATATTTATTACAGTTTGTAAATTAAATACATATTAAAAACGACAGTAGGGTATTATTGAAATAATTGAATTATAGTAGGGTTATAATATGCTAAAAAATAATTCTCACTTGATGTGACATTTAATATATTATAGATATATCTTTATTTTTTAATCTCATTCCTTATTTGGTAAAGATTAAAATCATGTTTTTAGTAAATTTTGATAAAAATTAATGAAATATGTGGTTAAAAAAGTTGTGGATCTCATAAAATATGTGATTAAAACTAATCGTTAATTTTGAATTAAAATTTTAATTGAATTTTAATCCAAATCAAACAAGGAGTAAATCAATTTAACGAGTAAAATATGTCATACGATATAATGAGGTTAAATACCACTTTTCAACCAGTATTTTATTATTTTTCACATTGACATGCATTTATAGAGAAAAATTAAATAAAATACTTGAAATAAAATTCGTGGAAAGGGAAAAAATTATCTTGGTTAGGAATTACTTATAAAATGTTGTAAATATAATAGTATTTATAAATGACTTTTATATTCCAACGACTCTAGTTATTATGATTGTTGTATCCCTCGTAGTCTTATTTTTTCTATAAATCACTACAACAAATGTGACTATTTACGGCACATGTTTACGGCGTGCATATATGGCATGCCGTGAAAATAGGCTATTTACGGCATGCGGTCAATGCATGCCGTAATAAGTCATTTACTAAAAACATTTACGGCATACATGCATGACATGCCGTAAAAAGTACACTTTTACGGCACACATTGATTGCACGCCGTAAAATTTTTTAAAAGGATGAAAATTCCCACCCTACATTACCAAGTAATTAATTAAATGGGAAGGTAAGTAAGGAATTTTTAATTTATCTCTTGCCCCGACTCTCAAAAATTCTCGATGCATTGAAAATGATAACCACTGTTCCGATTTATCTCGTTGTCATCCCTACTGCCCTAACTTTAATCTTTAATGTTTTTTATTTTAAACTTTAATCTTCAAGGAGATAAAATTGTTCATAAATTGGTCCTTTTCTTTTGCATATTTTCTCCAAAGGCCCTAATAACAAAAATGGCTTCTATCTTCACACCCATGTGCCCTTCCTCGATATTTTATTTTTGGCCCAAGACGGCTAAACAGGCACCCGGTAGGGTAGCTCCAAAATTCTACGCACGGCAGCGCAATTGGAGTTTTCATCCAATGCAGCCACGGACTCCACCACCGATCACCAGGATTTGGAGAGCTCCGTCGCAGACACAATAGTACAGTACATGGTGCTGCGACGAGACCTAATCGACACATGGCCCTTGGGGAGCGTGGTGACGCAGGGATGCCATGCCTCTGTCGCCGCCATATGGTCCAACAAGGATGATGCTCATACTCTCCTCTACTGTTCCCCCTCCATTCTGGATTCTATTAATAAGGTTAGTAAACTATTTTAACTCAATTTATCCGTTTTTTAATTTCTACTTTAGATTTTGGCACTTTGATTTGGATGAGTTGATTTAACTTCTGTGACTCCACAGTCTTTGATTAAATTTTCAGAAAAATAAAGGAAAAACTTCGACGGTGGAAAGTTCACTCTTAAGTTTTACTAGGTAGAAATCTTAAAACTGAAATAGTAAAGTAAAATAGTCAACAGAGGAAGACAGAGGTGGTTGACATGGATTTGTATGAAATTGACAAATCTCCATTGCACATATATGATATACCTAACCCTATTAGGTTGGGATTGAATAACTGACACTCTTAACTCTTTGATTAAAATCTGTTTTTATTATGAACCTTATTAGTATTAATTTGGTAATTAGTTGTTACCTGTCCAAATTCCAAATTTAAAATATGGTAACAATATTTTGTAAGTGATTAAATCAAATATCTGATTGAATGAGCTAACAAATTGTTCATATTAAATGTGGTCTTAATCTTAGTGAAGGATGTGCATATATGTATCCATTGTTTTTAAATTTAGTTTTAGATTGTTTTCTGTTGACTGGGGGACGTGTGTAATTGAAAATCCATGCACATATGCACACATTTCCTAGTGAGGTTTTTGCCCAAGAACTTAGCTATGTTGTTCGCCTATAAGTTCATATGGTTTATACAGCGGGATCAGATAGTTAACGACACTAGGTCCCTGATGGATTGCGCATGTGGTTCACTGGCAAAGGCACTTTTCACATCCATGTTTTATCCTTCTTTCTTTCTTTGGTTGGTTGGGGATGGAGGTGGGGAGTTATTTGTTGGAGCACCCACATTTGATCATTAAGGTAGACACTAAAATCTTTGACCAATCGTGAAACCCTTTAGTCGATTCTATTAGGATTTTTCTTGAAATATCTAAAATACTTCTTATAAACTTGTACTATGCGAATAAAAACCCACCCTTTAAATGCTACCTAATCCTACTTCACTGAGCCCCCAACCCCAAGATTTCCAATGCCCATGACCTCAAAACCCCAAGCATATCTTTGCAAACATGTGTGAAGTAATTGGACAAGCAAAAAATAAAATAATGATGGGCACTTCATCTCTTTCTAAGTGGTAACTGCTATTCTGATAATGTTAGATCTTCATCCTGTATCAACATTACAATTTAGGACTTAGGTCATGTTACATGAAGCCTATGGAAGATTTATTTTATTTTTGTTGACTTAAACAATGTTTTCATAAAATCTGGTATATAATCATATGCTACATTGCACAATTAATGCCAGAAACTGATGGTGTATAATCTGACATATCTATTGCATCTGTAAAATATTAGCAAAAACAAAGGATGGATAGTAGTGTTTAACTTGTTAGATGCTTCAAGCAAGTTGTTTTCATTGGGGTGGATAATGGAATGTTGGAAATAAGCTCTAAGTGAGAGCAACGTGATGATATTCTTTTTGGACTGTCAATAATAAAGATGTTTGGAGGTTAAATTGAGAGAAAGCATACCAAGGTTTGGGATGGTAACTTATGGAACCAAAACGGTGAAGGGGGTGCGGTTGTGGTTAAATAATTTACCAAGGCTGAAGCATTATTTTACACATACGTTGTCTTGCATAATGTGTAGTTGGTATATATCTATTTACTTTACATGGCAAGTGGCTTAATAGCCATCTGCTACACATCTGTTATGTACATTGAGATGGCATTATAGCTGTCTACATTCTATGCATGGACAAGGCCTGATATCCGTCCGTCTTACACTTATACTGTGTAATTAGTGGATAAACTGTCTTGCATTTATCCTATGTAAGCGATGGATGAGCTTTGTACATTTTGTATTTGACATTGCCCTGCATGTGACAGATTAACCACGTGTCATGCATAGAGTAAATGTTACAGTCTGCCCTTTATGCTTTGGGCAAATGAAGCCATATTTGTGATACAAAATGACAGCGGAATTTGATTTAATATGACTTGAATGTTTTACCCAAGTATTACATTGAAATCAATTATTAATACATGCCTTGCCGTGAAAATAATAGAATCGCTATATCAATTTAATGAAAATAAGATGTTTTACATTGTGAAAATAGAATTTGTATACTAATTTGGATGGATGAATGGGTGGACGTGACATTGTGTTTGCATGTGCATGAGAAGGAAGCTTTGGCCATTAGTTGGGAGCCTTACCTTGGGCTTGCTTATTAAGGGTATTAAGTGTCCTAGTTTGGGTTAATTTATATGACATTATCAGTGGAAGTGTGCAATCAAGCGAAGGAAAAATATATATATAAAAAGTAAATAAGGAGAGATAAGTCGATAATGTAGGGTGGGAATTTTCATTCCTTGTTGACGGGGAGAGGGATCATCAATGTCTTTAATGTCTCTAATTCCATTATTTCTTGTTTTATTTTTGTAGATGCAAACAATGAAAGCTGAGTATTATGGATGCGGATGTTCACACTAGTGGAAATAAGATGACATATCATGGTGAAGTTCCTAGATTGTATATATAATGTTTTTAACGATTCGATGTTAAATTTAAGTAAAACATTGCTTTCTTTTCTTATTCGTTTAATACAGTCATCTAATCAAGGCTATAAGAAATCAAAACGGGCTAAAACTTCAGTCGTTGCTGCCATAAGAAAAGGGAATGAAGGGATAAGAATATCAGAAGGAGGTTCTAATTATGTTCCATACATACAAGAAGATGATGGATTCGCTGTAATTACAACAAAGGTATACTTNTGAAGTGATCGTTAATGTTAGCTTATATCGTCCCACACGTGAGCTTTTTCTTCTTGAAGATGCATTAGGAAGTACAATTGCATGGCCTATTAGGTACATCGAAGTGGATTCGATGTAATTACAACAAAGGTATACTTAACTTTTTTTGTTATTTTAATTTCATTTACATTCAGTCTCAAATCTTTAAAATTAAAAAGTTGATGGGTGGTTTATTTCAATTGAACATCAGGTTTTTATTTGGTTACCAAAATGATTTATTTGAAGGAAATTGTCTTAGTGATTGATGCATATCTTTGTAGTTCTGTCTTCTTTTTCAAAGAGTTCTCATGTTATTTGTTGTCATGTAATTCTCGTGGACGTGACATGCCATGATGGAATTTTACAATGGGTGGTCTTTATGTGTTGATATTTTATAATTTTATATGTTAGTATTCTAGCTTTACCCTTAATCATTTTTTTTAAAGTATGGTGCTTATAGATGTATTTTTGTTAGAGCTCGTATTTTAATCATAATCTCTTGAAAGTTTACTAACAATATACTCAAGTAATTATTTGTCATATGTAATACGTTGATTAGATAAAAGTTAATATATTTCTTGATATACTTTTGATTTACATGCTCATTCTAAATTTATTAACCATACTCTTATTGTTTCTATGGTGTGCAGGGGGTTACTATTCTGTGGAACAGCTAAATTGTNTTTTTTTTTTTTTTTTGAAAGTATGGTGTTTATATATGCATTTTTATTAGAGTTCATATGCTAATCAAATTCTCTTGAAAGTTTTACTAACAATATACTCAAGTAATTACTTGTCATATGTAATACGTTGATTAGATAAAAGTTAATATATTTCTTGATATACTTTTGATTTACATGCTCATTCTAAATTTATTAACCATACTCTTATTGTTTCTATGGTGTGCAGGGGGTTACTATTCTGTGGAACAGCTAAATTGTCGGTCGAAGAAGTTAACTTTGATATGGTCCAATCATTTTTTTTTTAAGTAGTAGCTTTTTTTAAAATTGTTGAGATGAACTTTATCTCGACATACTGTATTGAACCGTATTCAATATTTTTATTTATCGAAACAATGAAAATCTTGATTATTTATGGATTAAA
>CAIGRO010209023.1:0-12879 GCA_903798355.1 Fraxinus baroniana
ACCTCAATGACCTTCAAAAGGATGTGTCGCCCTAAACAACGATGCAGCATGGACATTGGGGGCTAAGGTTGCCCTTCCCACCAATAATCATAAATATATGTAAGAGCTTGTGGAGTAGCTTCGACACACGGAGAATGCTTCTCGAGCTGATAATTAAGTGACATAAGTTGGGCTTTCGTCAGCCTCCCTTCAAGGAGTTCAACTTCCTTTATCTCTTCAAAGAAAACGGGAGAGATTTGGTTTGGTACTATACTAGTGTGAAGCTGAACTATCGGCTCCATTAGGGATAAACCCTTTGTTGGTAAAGAACTGTAAGAATAACTAATCATTTGTTCAGGGGAGTGACAATTTGGCCTTTGTGATACTAAGGTCGACCTAGTAATTCCATTTCAATATCACAAGCTCAGCAGGTGCCGTCCATACTTGTGATTTTATTCCTCCTCGAGTTTTGACTTCTTATATTCTTCTTCTTATCGTAGCCTACTTGCCATTGAGACATAACCCGTATGCTAAGGAAAGGTCTACAAAAGCAAGGCAAGGCAAAAGATGAACGAGGTTAAGCCGTGCAACTATTTGATTACACGTGAAAGTTAATTAGCCAAAGAATGTCAAGAATTGATTTTGATGGACAAAATCATTCTTAAGAATGCTAAATTGGATCGAAAATTAGGAAGACAAAAACTCTCAATTTAATAAGGGCATGTTTGAGTCACATTTTTTTACGTAAAATACATTTTGGAATCGTAGATTGAAAAAAATATGTGAGCTAAATTTAATGAAATCCAAATCCATCTCAAACGGAGTCAAGAACCACCATCCCTCTATTAGACGAACGCACCAGCCTAGGATTCTTTCTTTTGATTTTGAGATGAAAGCCCCTGCCTTGGATTCAATGACGTTAAAATTCCCATCCACTGACCACTACCAGCCATTTCAAATCCCACATCGAGTTTTTAGGAAACCTGATAGAGAGTTGCGCATTATAAAAATATTGGGCCATGACTGGAATATTCATACCTTTCTCGGCCTTTTGGCTAAGATCAAGTGTAGTATCTGTTCTTATCAGTTTAATATCTGATATGTGGGTCATTGGCTCACACGATATTAAATTAATTTTTTAAGGGGGAAAGCCCATAAAGGTAGCTTGCTGCTTGGGCTTTCAAGCGTCGCCCATGCGTTGCACTACTGCTTGGGCCAGGCGCACCCCACCAATTCTAGTTAAATCTCTTTATGGGCATTTGGGCTCGATACAATTGGTTCTTCTGAATTGTGTGCCATTTTTATATGTGATGATTTATGCCTGATGTAATATTTCTTATGCTGTATTTAACCTTCGCTTTGAAATTTGTGACCTGTTTGATTGAAAGGTGAGTGACAGAAGGAATGTAATATTTCTAATTGAAAAAATTCAATTTTCATCTGAAACCAAAATAGCGAAGAAAAGAACCACAATAGACCAACAAAAATGAAAACTAATAATCATCCACTCATGAAGTAAGTGTTCAGTATCCTCGATTCTCTATGCTGAATACACTACAAAAATGGTTCGATCACATAACACACACTCATCTTTTCTTCATGTTTTTGCAAGACGAATGATCTAATGAGGTTTAGGCTTGTATCCATCGACAGCAAAGTTTCGTGTTGCGGCGGGAAGTGCCAAACGAATTCCATCGATTTCAGGTTTTGCTATTATTTGACAACCCAAGCGAGACCTGCAGAATATCGATGAGAATACATTTAAATAGCTGAAGAGGCTAGAAAATCATGGAGTGGTTTATTCCCATTAAAAAAACAAAGGACCTACGTCTCGCTGAGTCCATAAGCAAGATCTAACATATCATTCTCCTCGTCGGTTGGATCTTCTAGTTTGTTATAGTAGTCTACATCCTGTTAAAAAGCATCAAAAGTCGTCACATGTTCGGCAGGGATTGTTACTCTCTAAGAAAAAAAGAGATGAAATATGGTTTTTATTAATGTCCATAATTCAGTAGTAGTCCATTTTCTCAACAGATACAAATCTCTTTTTAATGGGAGTGGGTGTGCAGGAAATGAAATAATTCGCAAACTGGATGTTCTCAATTGCAACTACATACCATCACGATAACATGACAGGTAGAACAAGCAAGTGATCCTTCACATGCTCCTGCAATAAAATTCAAATAACTTCGCCAGCTCAATAAATAATATTCAGGAAAAATCTGAGCGGAAACTTTATGAAATTGATCAAAGATATAACCATCGGTCCAAATAATTTGTCACTACTAACTCAAGAAAGTTTGATCGAACTACTAGTCCATTAAATTATGGGTGAAATTTGTTCCAAAAATTCATCTGAAAAGGAGAAATTTAGCAGGAAGTGCAGAGCTGAGATACCACCAGCATGTTTGGCTAAGCCTAACATTCATTATTACAAGTAAAAATATAAGTTTTTAAAGATCACTTATTTGTAATAGTTATCTAAGTAACATCTTTTTTTATTTATTTAAAAGTAAGAAAAAAAATCACTATTTCCAAACATTTGTAAATTGAAAAGAATTTTTTTTTTTCCTTTCCTTAAGCCTAGTCAAAAATACTGAGTAATATTTACCTTCAAGCTCTACATCATTCTCGTGTGCAGCTTCTAACATTGAAGTGCCAACAGGGACCTTGATATGCTTCTCTTCTCCATCCTTGTCTACAAATGTTACTGATATTCTGCAGTCCAACAAGAAAGCATATAAAAAGACCACTTAGAAAATCTGGTCCTCATCCATGCTTTTGCTTCATCCATACCTCAGGATTCAAGAATATACCGATGAACCTAACTACATTGAATTGCAAGTGGTTTCAACCAATACTGATGGATTATCTATTAGCAGTTATAGTTGCTGGTTCACCAATTTGAACTGGCAAAATGGAGACCAACACAATAAAAAAAGTGTGCAACTCAAGCTATTTTTTCAAAAAAGGAGAGATCTTAAACATCAAAAATCACCCCACGCCAGGACTTGCTTCTTTATAAACTTACTTATACAATATGTATCTAAGTTCTAAAGGGAAGCCACCATCTAAAATTTAAAGCAAACAAAAAGAACTTATTTTCTCAACCACTTAAGAATCTGGTGCATCAGCAATGGAGCTAGACCCTCAAAGTTTTACCAACTAAAACTTCATGTTCCATTGAACTTTGTTCTTTCCATCCCAAGTTTTCTCCCTCTACCAGTATTCTGTTATTCCCTCCAAATCAGGGCATAGCAGATTTAATTAGAATAAAAAGGCGTATTATGCACAATATTGGGACTACGTCAGAAGTATTTTTTGAAACGTAGGACTCAATTGTCCAGAACACCTTTTCGTAGGACTTTGCCATCGGTATGCGAGCTAAAACACCGAGCTTTTTTCAATAAGCTAACAATACTATGCACGATCAGCTAGATAGACTAGGTTATTCTCCTTAGTGCCACAACTCCATCTCAGTTTTACCCAGTTCAGATTCTTTCAACTTTTCTTTCACCATGGCTATGCCAAGAAAGTTCCCCAAGCACATACCCCTATGAACTGTTTCCAGAACTTGACTATCCCATGGGAAAAAAAGAAACACCGAAAAAATAAAGACATACATAGAAGACACATTTAGAGTGCTTACTTTTGCTTTTCTTCACAGCCTCCATCTACATTCTTCTCAGCTGCAGTGCAATATGGTTCTTGCCTCTGAAAACAGGAGGACAGATGAAGGTTATCCACAAGAGCAGCTGAAAAAAATATCAGACCCCCCCACCGCCCTTCTTTTTTCGTAGGGGGGCAGGGCGTAATAATAAAACAAATAATTAATATAAAATGGCATAATAATTACCTCTATGTTCTTTACCACCTTCATTGTTATCATTTTTAGTTTTTAAATAGTGCAGGAAGTGTAGCTTACTTTTGTTTGTTCATTCAATGTGCCTGCTTGTCAAATATAATGGGCATTAAGGCTTTCACTGCAGGCAATTTGATAAATATGATCCTTAGCACAGGAACTACAGGTGCAGGGCCTCACCCACATTACATTCCCACTGTTGTTATATTTGATGCATTAAGACTTATCTTTGAACTTCCAACATATCTAACTTAACCTCATGGAAGAATATACAAGATCAGATTTGACAGTTAAAAGCATATCTTGTCCGTCATGTTATCTTGGCAATATGAATGCTGCAATTAACTAGCATAATATTGGAGTTCTAAAGACCAATATGATTTCTGCAACTAACCAGGGTTCGAAAATAATGATTATAAACCACAGGCGGGTACAATGTCCTTGGCGTAAAAGATGGAGCTGCAACGCAACAGAAGACAATAAGCACATGTGATGGAATAAAGTATCCTCAAATAAAAAAGTTCAGCTTTAAGCATGCCATGAACATGTTTGCTTTTCTGCAAATAGGTTGTCAGAAAATCATTTTCACATTTTGCCATTGTTAGGACTTAGGAATGTTACAAGAAATATATTCTGACCGGATACCAGGATAGCATATTTCTCCTTTCCTTTCCTCCCCTTTCTCATTGCCAGTGTCTCAATTATCTAGTTGATTAAGAGAAACCCCACACATTTTAAACACCTGCCCCACACATGAAGTCCAGCAAGGTGACAAGTTACATGACCAGTGCCATTAGGTGTCCGATAGATTTTCCTTCACATCTCTGAGTTCGATCAATATTGGAGGAAGATTAAAGACTGCTCCATTTATTTATGCGTCTTTCAGTGACACGTAAGGAGAGGAATAGGAGAGTTCTCGTGGAAAGAAGATGCAGAACAGAAACTAAACACAGAATTTTCTAACACCTTTTGTTATCAGGAACTGGTAGGGGGTAGCCAACATTTCCCAGAGAGTTTTTGGTTCTGTTGATGCATTATAGAGTTCTGAACATGTGATTGCAGCCCCTAGTTCCCATTCAGTTTATTATAGTTACCAAATGAAAAAATAAATAACCATTCGCCATTTCTAAAGACTTCCCAGTATTATTCATATCAGAAAAATTCAGAATCTTACAGCTAAGATGAGGGGTATATCATTTATCAGTATGTCCCCTGCTTGTTTTTCCAAATGGTGAACATAAGCTAAGAGAAGAGCAAAAATGAATTATCAACAGTACTACTTTGTATCTGCCACTTTAGTTTGGACTGAACTCCCTGATACTTTAGTTTCTTTGCGCAATTTACTAAGAATAACAAAGATTTAAAGTGAGAGAAATATTTAATTCTCAATTAGTAAACAAAAAATTATACCAAAAATGTAAAGAGCACACCTTTTACCACGTTCTTGATTGCATGAGCTCCTAGCCGAGAAAATTTAGAAATGAACATAATCCTCCCAACCCTGCAGCCTCAACATGCCAAAAAAAGGGGAGGGGGACACTGATGAGAACGGCAGAGGAAGTCACGTTTAGTCATGCACAAAGTGTTCAAACTCTACTCCGCAATATGCTTAACCCGGTGAATCATTAACACACGCAATATTGACAGACAAATCCCATTCAATTTTAAATATGACAATGATATATCTAATCTTTACAAGCTCATACGAGCTAAAAGTGATGCCAAGTATCAAAGAGATTGGCCTCAAAGGGTTTGAAGCCCACACCGTTGCAGAGAATAATATCACGAGCTAACAGTAAACTAAATTTATTCGAAAATGCTGGATTCTTGAACTAAATAAATGAACCAAAATTAAACAACAAAAATATTTTCTAACAGCTTAATTCATTTCATTCAATATCATATCTTTACTTGCAAATCCAATTCTCATTCAGTTTAATACAATAAACGGCCAGTAATTTGATTTTCTTAGCAAAAAATAAAAGAAATTAACACTTTAGCAACCTTAAAACGTGCATTAAGCGAATTTTCAGAAACCAGAAAGCATTAACAGAATTAAATCAAAACAAATAAATTACTCGAAATCACCGGTACTACAGGAAAATCGACGACGCTCGATTGATCGACGTCGTCTTGTGTGCGTTGCGTCGCGTGTAGAAAACTGCGTGGTAAGAAGAGAGAATATAGTGAAGAGAGAATAGAGAATCCGACGTAGTTATCAGGCCCAAGTAAGGTGGGCCTCCTAATTCACAAATCGATCCGAACATCTGTTACCCAGGTAAAACAAGAGCTAGAATTGTTTGGATCCATATCGTAAGCCCGTCAACTTTTTGATAACTTGCCAGAGCCCTGTCCAATTTTCGCTGTACAATTTGCTATTCACCCATTAATTATAGACACGTCATATTAAATTAACATATCCAATTTTTCTCTAGCAGCTCGTTATACTTAAAAATATGTGATATTTTAATGTAAAATGATGCATCAATAATTAATTGGTAAACATCGGATCTCAACTCAATCTGTGGTAGTGATGGGCCTGATGGCAAAAATCCGCAGGAAAATTTCATAACTAAGAGATTTAGTTTTACCAATTTCAAATTTAAGAGATAAAGTTTAAAATTTTAAATTTCAGATTTTTTAAAATTTCAAATTTCAAATCTTAGATTTTTTTAAAATTTATTTTTAAATTAATTAATTAAACATATATTTTATTAATTAAATAGATTAAGGTCACAATTCCATATAATTTCATCACAAATTCTATATAATTGATCACAAATCACAAATTTTACATATCACAAATCATTTTACGGCCACAATTCAAAAAATTTCCTGGTCACAATTTTCATCGGTTACAAATAAAAAATTGAAACGTCACAAATTATTTTATCGTCACAATTCAAAAATTTAATGTCACAATTTGTTCGTCGGCCACAAATCAGAAATTTTATAAGTCAAAAAATATATTACGATCACAAATCAGAAATTTTATATATCGCAAATTATTTTACGATCACAATTCAAAAAATTTATCAGTCACAATTTGTTTATCGATCACAAATAAAAATATTTCTACGTCACAACTTATTCATTGATCAGAAATTGTCAAATTATCGATCACAAATTAACAATATTTTAGGTCACACATTATTTTTTGGTCACAATTAATATTTTTTTTTTGGTCACATATTGTTTATCGATCACAAATTAATGNATCGATCACAAATTAATGAATTTAATGGTCACAAACGATCAAATAATCTGTAACCACCACTAAAACTTGTGACCATCACCTCATCACTATCACCAACATCATGACAACCGAACCCCCATCGCTGGAACCACCGCCACTACCTACCGACAACATACCATCATCTAAAAATACCCCCATCAACCACCACTACCCACCCACCCACCACCATCACCAACAGTAGAACAACCACCAAAGCCGCCTGTACAACCACCACCACCTTCTCCTAAAATCCATTATCGTCAACGCCACCACCGCCGCAATCACCACAATCGCCACCACCATCTCCATCACAGCCAACACTACCAATTAATCCGTCACAACAACCACCATATATGAACGTCTCTGTCGCCACAGGCATATCATCGCCACTGTCACCGCCACCGCCACTGCCAACACAAAACACCAAACTCCCCACCACCCACTGCTAGAAGAAGAAGCCACAGGTGAAAGAAGAGAGAAGACGGTAGGGAAGAGAGAGTGAGAAAATAGGACCACCACCACCACCGCGACCGCTAGCACCCAAACACCACAAAAAATTCAAATCAATCACCAGTCACCGCCACTACTACCACCGCCGTAACCGCAACCGCCAGCACCCAAATACCATAAAAAATTCAAGTCCATTATCAATAATTGCCACGACAACCACCGCGACCGCCAGCACTACCACCACTACAAACATCGCCCCATTTCAAACCACCGCCAACTACCCCAAATGCTCCTACGATTTCTCCTGACAGCGCAGCAATCGTTGCAACAAAGTCACTTACACCCCGCGCAGCGTCGTCCACCACCACCATAACACCACTACCAACAATCACAATTTGCAACTGTAAAACCACCAGATGACAGTAAAATTGCAACGCAGAATTCAATAAAGAGAGAAGATGGAAAGAGAAGGGTTAGAGAAATTATTAAGGTTTGTGTGTAAAATTGGGGATGGGGTAGAAGGGTTGGGGTTGGGGTTAGGGTTGGGTGGAGGCTGGGTTGCGAAGAGGGAGGAGAGTGAAGAGTGGAGAAGACAGAAGAGAATGGCGGGGAGAGAGAGAGAGAGAGAAGGAAAAGGAAAAATGGAATGAAATTAATTAGGGTTTGAGATGAAAATTGCACAATTATTATTTAATATTTAAAATAAAATATCTAATTTTTGAAAAGTAAAACCTATAATCTGATTTTTGAAATTGAACATTTAAAATTCTGATTTTGTGTAATTTCCACAAACTTCGTCCCGTCTTGGGTCAAGGTATGGGGCGAGGCGAGGGTGCCCCGCCCCGAACCTGCCTTGTGAAGAATAAAAAATAATAATGAACAACAAATTTTAAAAAATATTAGTTAACTGTATTTTTTCGAAAAATAAATAAATAAACGAGGCAAGTCCGTGCCGCGTCCCCGCCCCAACCGGGTCGGACGAAAAGACAGGACGGGGAGGGGCGGAATGAGGGAGTGGCGGGCCTCTCCATTGCCATCTCTAATCCGTGATGCTTTAATGTTGAAAATCCGATAAGCTACCGTGAAAGTTACAAAAATGTTAGGTCATCAATAGTTTTATCTTTTATAATGTAAATGTATTTGATAAAGTGCATTAGATAATAGATAATGTAAAGATATTTTACGATAAATAATTTTAAATTATAATTGATCAAGTCTAGAGTAACTTGTAAGCTTTGAAACAAGAAATGAGTCAATCAACGAAAATAGTGCAAACAAGTACATAGCACTCTTAGCCCCGTTTGATCCACATTCTTATCAAACTCCATTATTTTAAAACTCATTTTCAATCACACATTTTTCAATAAAATAATATTACACGCAAATTCAAAACTTTTCCTTATTTTTTAACCACATACTTTTCATCGCATCACATCATAAAATGCATTCAAAAGCATTCTTTTCTACATCAAACACCCCCTTAAGTACAATTACAAGCATGTGCTCTTATATCCTATATCGACTTTTCAATTTTTCTATTACACAATATTTTCGTTTGACAAGTTTTTTGAGACATCGAAATAAGTTTTTGAGATTCAAAAGTTATTTTTGAATCCAGTTAGATAATTTTATAAAAAATATTTCTTCTAATTAGAATAGATTTAGAAAAGTTGGTCCACAGTGATTTTCTTTAAAAATTCTTTCAGACGAGGAGGTTCTTTTAAAAATTCGTTTTCAAACATTAATTAAGATAATATTATCATAAATTATTTTACAGGAAACAAATGCATAAACAATAACAAAAACCTTATCAAAAGGATCCTAATAAACCTTGAAATGGAAAATTGACAAGGTTCAAGTTATGGTAGCTCATCTTCCCACCTTGTACGAGTTTATCACCATATGTTGAATATGTTCCACAACACAACGCTTTAAATTGAGGTTTCGTTACAACTAAAAAGTTCGAATTCGTACTCACCAGCGTAGTTATCCACTCAAAGTTAGATCATGGAGATAACCACAATTAAAATCTAGCTGGACATACGAATACTAACTCGAGTTATAGACAACTTAACATGAAAAGCAAATTGAGAATTATAACACTAAAATATTCTATCCAACATGCAACACAAGGGTCATTTGCTAAGGACAAGACTAACCAATAATATTACTGAAAAAGAGAGAGTCAATAATTCAGTTACGATGACGTCAAGAAAGCAAACGAGATGGTCAATAATTCAGTTATGATGACATCGTGAAAGCACTTACATTTAAAAACAAGCCAAACATATATATCTAAGCAAAAACTTTACCTTTTAAAGAAATACGTCTTTAATATAAATTCTAAAATAGAACAAACTTTTAAACAAAAAGAGATACGAGTACCCTACTTAAAGTTAAGTACTTATTAAAAGGGAGAAAATCAATTAATGGAAAAAAGGATAAATAGCACAAAACGTCCATACCTTTCATTTTTTGACATTTTCACCCATACTTTTCACGTTCTATTGCACAAAAGGTCTAGTTCAACTATTTTTCAATAAAATGATTATTTTACCCTTCGATTCAAATGAAACATAAAGAAAAGAAAACAAAAAGTAAACAACTAATTGAAATTATAGTCTTAAATTTTTCAAAATATTACAGATAAATCCTAAATTCTCCTCCACCACCGTTTTCACAACCCCACAAAGCCGTCACCTATAAATCCACATAGCACCATCTTCTGGCCACCACGCCTACGGGACTCCACCACCACTAGCCTCGCTTCACTCTCCCCTACGTCCTCTCTCACGGTATTGGTCACAAAATCTATCGAAAACAACCACATTTGCAGCCTAAAATACCAAACTGCCGTATACAACCCTTCACGGCAACCCCATTTTCAGTGTCATCCATGGACGCACACCACCACCGATGGTTACCCCTCACCTCAACGAACCTATACATGGCCTCACATCAATCAAACATGCCTTAAATCATTCTACTGTAATCTAGACATTCGACAGTGGCGACGTCCATTTTATCAAACTCTTCTCCTTCAATTCTTGCATCCCACAACACTAAAATTGTGTTTAATAGATATTATTTTGGAAGAATGAATTTTGGAATAGTAGATTGATGGAGAATGTATGGTTGAAAAAGAAGGAAAGGTTATTAATGTGATGAAAAATATTATTTTATTGAAAAATGTGTGGTTAAAAATGAGTAGAAGAATGAGAATAAAATTTTTAATGGAAATCAAACGGGGGCTAAATCTCAAAATTGGCATCAATCGAACCATCAACAAACTCAAATGACAATGTGCATGAATCTAATTGAACCAATTATCCTCCCAACCATTTCGATTTCTGGTCCAAAACTCTCCATGGGTGCGATGCATGGAGAGAGCTGCCTGACAAAAATTAATGGGTTCTAAGTGCTCCAATCTTCAGATTCATGTGGGGGAGGACGGTGGGGGAAGTAAAGCGAGGATGGTGGTGGTGGAGGTAGAGTCTGGTGGGCGTGGTGATCGAAAGTTGATGCTATTTGGATCTATAAGTGACAGTTTGGTAGGTTATGAAAGAGGTGGTGGTGGAGAATTTATGATTTATTTGTAATTTTTTAAAAACTTAAAGACTATAATTGCAATTGGTTATTCATCTTTTTCCTTTTATTTTATTTGAATATGAGGGTAAAATCGTCATTTTATTAAAAAAAAATAGTTGAAAATGACATTCTGCGTAATGAAATGTGGAAGGTAGGAACGAAATTGTAAAAAAAAAAGTTAGGGACGTTTTTCATAATGACATTAAATGGTATGAAAGTTCTGTTCTATTTACCAAAAAAATAAACCTATAAAAGAACAGTACTTGTAAGGAGTCGTGCAAGTTCACATGGAAATAATTACATATGACTACAACTGGGTGAGTACCCGATTATAATAATGGGTGTGTTTGAGGCACATTATTTTAAAAAAATGTATTTGGAAATAGTGTTGATGGAAGGAATATGTGATTAAAAAAAAGGACAAATTATTGATGTGATATGAAAATATTATTTTTTATTGAAAAATATATGATTAAAAATTAGTAGAAAAATGAGAATTGAAACGTGACCAATACTGTACCAATTTATTTGAAGCGCCGCCTTATCTGTACGGCCAAATACGAAAAAGAAAAAGAAAAAGAAAAAGAATTACCTCTTCACCCGGTTGTCAGTCATCTTCCTTACATTTCAACGCGCTTTCCTTTTGCTCTAACTAAGGGCCTGTTTGGACTTATCTCAATAAATAATAATATTTTGAATTTAAGTTGTGTATTTTTTCGAATAAAATATAGAAATATTGTATTTAATTTTTTATATTCAAAATCACTTTTTCCATGTAAGTCCATACATCTAAAGGAGAATATTCTACTATCTTTCGTACTTTTTATTTATTTTTTTCCCCTTGTTTGGCAACTTTTTTGAGATTATAAGTCGGTCAAACTTTATTTTTAATCATGGCCCTTTTTGGTACAAATTAAAATTTTCATTCTCTTTCTTCTAATCATTTTCAACAACACATTTTCAATAAAATAATATTTTCCATCACAGCAATAATTTTTTTTTCTTTTTTAATATTACATTATTCATCTATCTATTATTCTAGAATATATATATTACATTGAGTACACAACATTTATTCACTTGTGAATGCATATTTTATGAAATCTATCGGTTTATAATCTCAAAAGGCTTGTTAAACAGGTGCTAAGATCTATTGCATTTGTTAGAATTTGGGCGTGACTCGAATTTTTTTGTTGAGGTATTTGAAGAATTCAAATTGAAGTGCATATCATGATGAATTCAAGTTTTGAATGTTATTGGAGTGCTATGTTTAGTTGAAGATTAAATTTCAATGATAATTAGGAATTTGACTTGAATGATGATTTTTGGATGGAAAAATATACTTTTTTGGAACATTAACCGCATGATAAATTTTGGGGCAGAACTTGGTTGCCTAGGCCCTGGGATCGGGCCGGGCCCGCAGCAAGTTTTTCGACTCGAATGTGTGTTTTTAGCGTTTTTTCTTCTCCTCTTCGTTTTGGACTCAATTTTTGGTATCATACTTCATCAACAACTCTAACAAGAGGTCTTAGACGTCTCCTACATGTTTTCTATAAATACTAGGCTCTTTTATACAATTTATAGTGTAAGATTTATGATTACTAGTTTATAGGATCATTATAATATTTAACTCTTTTTTCCATTATTCTTATGATGCAATAAAATCTCCATATTCTTGTCTTCTTGTCTTCTTTTGTTCTTGATCATATACTTTATTATTTTGCTATATAATTTCAACATCTCAATTCATTGATTGGTATCACAA